>QANX01003958.1:32997-111028 GCA_003254975.1 Ochetophila trinervis
AAAAAAAAAAAAAAAAAAAAAAAAAACCATAAAACTGAATTACAAACAAGAGAAACAAGTATAACAACTTGAAATCCAGAAATGGATTAACTCAGCAAAAATCCATACAGTCGAAACAATGAAGTGGTAGATTCTCTCACTGATCTTCCCAGTTCTTGGTTCCCTGAAGAATTTAACTGTTTCATAGACTGGATTCTCCCACCGACAGGTCCCATTTTGAACGGTAGCTTTATCCAACTTCAAAGTTGGCTTTCCCACATCGCCTGGAATCACAGATACCATCAATGCATCCACACCCAATTGCGGCACCTGAAAAATCACAGAACGAAACTAAGCTTAAAAAAAAAAATTTTCCACTCCGTTTGGTTGCCTAGAAAATGAAAGAAAAGGAAAATAAAATTTTGGCTTTTCATTTACATCATTTAATTTTTCAAGACCATAATAGCTCATCCCACCAATGCAATGCCAAAATTGAGTGGCTTTGTCTAATTTTCTTAGGTCTCAAAACATTCAAATAAAAATAAAAATTAAAAGAACACATTATAGCTTTCCATACTCCTGCATTTTCTCAGTAACCAAACAAAACCCAATTGAGAAAAAAAAAAAACGAGCATATAGATTGAATTACAGGTTGAGAGAGTTAGTCTACCTGAGTTGCATGGAACTGCAATTTGAAAACGGATTTGAACCTGTTCTTCTCGCTCCTCCATCTCGCCGACTTGAACATTTTACTATTCTAAAAAAAAAAAAAAAAAAACACACACACACACACAAGCTTCGCCAGAACTCTCACCGGAACTCACCGGAGCTCCGGTGAAAACCGCCGGGACATACCGATTGCACCGGAAACAGATCAGTTCAATGCCAATCAAAGCGATCAAGCTCCAATCTTTAGCTCATTGGCTCCAAAGAACAGAGCAAAAACAGAGTAAAAACAGAGAAGAGAGATTTCTGATATGGTTGATCAATGCAAGATTTTGCAACCGAGTCAGACTGAGTTCCAAAGAAGTTTGGACGTTGAGAAACTCGGGAGCTGAGTTTAGAGGAAAGAAGAAGATAACAAAACAAGCAGATCTGAAGAGCTTTTCTCTCTGCTCTCTTCCTTTGAACAGTCTTTTTAGAAAGAAGGGGGTGACACTAATTTTTTTATAGTTACTTTTTTTGAAAAAATAAAAACTATTTTTTTAATATATAAAAAGACAAATATATATTGTATGAGAAGCTTCTTTTGTTATAAATTATTTAGGTCATTACAAAAAATAATTAGGTGAAAGTATCAGTTTCATTAATTTTATAATGGTCTCTGTATTGTCAGTGAGTATAAATTTCTCAATTTGACATACATGCCCTTCTACTTTCTTAGGCAATACATATAAAGAAAGTATATTGTTTTATCTAACTTTTATGTTTTTTTCTTAGTGGGTAAATTGAATTCCAACTAAGAATTTAAACTTTGTCACATTCCACATGGAATCCAGCTCGGATTTTTTAGATTGTCACATTATAAGTTTTTCACTTTTTTATTCTTCTTTTATTTGTAAATTGTTATAGAAATTGCTAAATTTAAATAGTTTATTTTGATAGCAATTTTTTTATTGATGGAAGTACTTTTAAATTTAATAACGATGATCTTACATCATATTATTTTTTTTAATACGATGATTTGGATTCTATTTTAATAAATTTCATTTTTTTTTCATTCAAATATCTCTGTTTATTCTTTACAAGAAATATTTAAAATGAATAAACCCTTTTTGTGACTACCGAATAATTTTTTATATAGGAAAATATAAATTTTCTTTTATAAATATAGAAAATTATAACTTTAATGGCATAAAAATAGTATCTTGTTGGAATCTCTCGGTAACTTCAAGCTCTAAGGGTAAAGATAACATTGTAAAATCTTAAAAAAAAAAATGATAGCATAAGAAAATCAGTCCAGTAACATTCAGATAATTGTTTTTTAGCATTAAGTATAGTGTGGAATACCTTCTTTTTTTTTTCTTTTTTTTTTTCAAAATAGTGTATAAATGATTAAATATTAAATGATATATTGAACTTTGTATTATTGGATTCCTTTAAAAGTTTCGGTTGGGTCATTATCATTCTAATGGACACTTTTGTATGATGAGACCCACAAGATTATATTTTCATGTAATTTAATTTTTTTTCCATCCAATAATACACATCCTTGGCCCCATTAATTTAATTTTCTTCTAAAATTAAACAAAATAAGGGGTCCATTTGGTCCTGGCCTGCCACAAAATACACATTATAAGCTAATAGCAATGGTTCTAGTATTGAATATAGATAGTGTCTATGTCAATGTGCAAAAATATGCAGTTTTCAGGAAAATGAAATGCATTAGATTCTTTTTTTTTTTCAGTGGTTTACAGAAATACTCATGTTGGCTTCTTACCAAATTTAGGGTCCAGACATTATTTTGCATTATATATATATATATATATATATAATGCTTGAAATTTAAGTAACTAATACTTTATTTTTAATTACGATATTTTTAAATTTTTTATTAAAATTTATTTGACAATATTCATTTTAATTAAATAAAAATACGTTATAATAATTTTTATTATAGAATTACTTTTTATATATATATATATATATATATTTGTTTATTAGAGATAAAAGATCCGAATTCAGTCTTTGTGATATTGGATAACAATAGACTTTGTAGTTGTGCTGTCTCCCAACTTCGGATACCAGTACTTTGCATCCTTGTTTTGTAAAGATTTAGATTTTAAAAATAAAAAGAAATATTCAAGTTATACAGCTGCAACCATAATTTTTTTTTTTACAAATATAAAAATAATCAGTGAGGTATAATTAAATGGAATATGGTAGATTTTGAAGGGGTATTATTAGGAACACATAAGTAAGCCAAACTCACCAATAGTCAGCTCTGACTAATTAAAGTTTATTTGATTATTGTAATCTCAAGAAACTGACATTATAACCAAAAATAATGCTTCATTTAGCCCACAAGTATAAAAAGTTATGTAATCTTCAACTATGGGTTTGGTATATTTTTGTTCAAATACTTATCATTCTTAATTAATAAATCATGCATACCTACTTTTATAGTCTACGAGAAGCCCTACATATTATTGACCTAACTTTCATTCCATGCAATGCTAGCTCAGTTGCTCACCAAAGGGGCATTCAACAACACACTTGGCTCTATCCTTTTGAGTCCTCTTATATTCTTTTGAGTCATATATATAGGAAGGATAATATTCCACTGTGAATTAAAATCTTAAAATTGGTATTGGGTCCAAAAATTATTACCCTTCTTGATAGGCTGCAATGTCTCGTACAAATAAGGCCAAAGTTGGTGAAAAGGAAACCGCCATATATGCAAAGAGAACAATTTATGTGAAGCAGTGCTTTGGCAGCAGGCAGTGAGACTCACCATTTTTTGTAGCTTAATTAGTTGAAACATAATTCTACTTTCAACAATTTATATATATATATATATAGAAACTCTTGTTTAGAATTTTGGACAAAAATCCATAATCCATTTATTTCCGTCAATATATAATTGATTTATTAAGAAATCTAAGTTGATTTTAGAAAATTCTTGGATAAACAATTTATGGATAAGAGACAAACTATATATATATATCTTGATTGTAATTTTATATGAATTTTTTTATGTGGAAATTTATAATATATCAAGTGTCTTCTTGGGTATGTATCTGATTTTGCCTTGATATAGAGAAAAAGAAAAACCTGTGGCAGGTTTAGAGGGAAGATCAATGGAATATAATTTAATTATACTTGACCTCACATAAGTTTGAATTTATAAAAATAGTGATTTTAATTTTAATTATTTTTTTACAAATTCAAATTTATGACATTAATAAAACTGAATTGTGATTAAATAAGAAGAAATATATTAAAAGTATTTTATCAACTAAGCCTGGCTGTCAATGAACATAAAGAAAATGCAATCTGCTTAGATATATCACGTGCCCCTTAAGTAACTTCACAGTTTAATATCATTTCACAGCTCTCAAGGAATAAAATTATAACCCATGTTTAATATTTTCCATGTTTGGTACCATGTGTGTTAGATACTGACAAAAAGATATATGTTTGCTATATATTGGAGAGGTATATTCTTGACTACTTCTCCTTTTATTAGGCCAATCACATTGAGTTATTTATTTTAGATGGATGAATACAATCACATTGATATTAGAGCATCTCCAACGAAAAATATAGATTACTGCATATGTGGCATGTAAATAGTCATTGTCTAAATTTATGTGGCATACACAATCAATTTAAAAATTATTTTTTAATGGTAATGTGCACAAAAATTATTTATAGTTATTAATTAACTATACATTTTATTAAGTATTTTTAATTTTTGAACAAATCAGATTTTTAAAGAATATTTTATTTTTTTTAAACTTGACAATGTCTGACAGAGTTTCTAGAAGTAGACATTCACCTTGACAATGTCAATGCCATATCAACTCGACATTCATTATAGACGTTCCCATTGTAGATCATTTTTTCAATATAATATTAATTTTAACAATCTACGTTCCATTGAAGATGATCTTAGATACTGTATATATATAAATATTGTATGTATATAAAATACAAGACAACTGCCGTTAGGTCAATGTCTATGAATGTTAGGTACTGGGAATTGGAAACTAAGATATGTATTCTGCATTTCAGCCTATGAACTTCAAAAGAAACACATTTGGAGGAGCTACCATTTACAGCCTTATGTATAGCTTCACTCCTAAGGTATATTTTCAAGTTTCTTATTCCTACCAAAACTCCAAAATTTTAGCAGGAAAAAAAAAGTACAATCTCTTTTCTTTAGGAAAAAAACTATTAAAGTATACTTGTGGGTGGTAGAGACTACCTAAATAAGAGCTATATACACCTTTATTTAAATGAAAAACTTTGGCTTAATTTCATCTATTTTTTAATAAGTTTGACTTAAAAATAATTAACCAATATTATGGGTTCAAGATTATTATCAACATCTTTTGGTTTTCAAAAAGTCATCATCTTCCTTTGATACTGTTTCATCAGTATCTCTTGGATATTAATGTCATCTACATTCTCTATAAAGATATTAATTGTAATTTTAAAAATTTTAAAATAAAATATAATTAATTAGCACAAATTTGAAAAATCTATATAAAATAAACCTAAAAAAAAAATTTAATGTATATGATATCATATCATCTGTATAACATTCAATAATTGAGCGCAATGTAAACCAAAAAAAGATGATCAGGTGGGAATTTGGGATTAGTTGGAAGTCAATTGATTATGATTGCTCTATTATTGTTTGAGATAGTTTTATTTGTTGCAGTTCTCATGCGTTACTACAGAAATAAGTCATCGATGACGGACTTATTTTTATATATTCATCGGTTAAAAAAGAAAACCGACGTTGATACACTAATACGACGGTTATTAATTTTGGCAGGTAATAAAGACGATGGGCTGTCGTATAAAGAAAAAATCAACGACGGTTATAAACAAAATCGCCGTCTATAATTTAATTAACGATGATAGTTTTTTTATAAACCGTCATCTATAAATCCCTAAAACACGTGGCATCCACGTTGCTGCCACGTGTCTCTTTGTAGAGAATAGATGACGGTTCTTAAAGGAACCGTCGTCGTTGATTAAATTAGGGTATATAAAAAAAAAAAAAACCAAAAAACTAAAAAACAACGATTTTAGCTTAGAACCGTCGTTTTTACCCCAAAAAAATGACGGGCCAGGCTCTGGACCCGTCGTCTTTATCAAAACGGCGTCATTTTATAGTCGTGTTATTTCGGTAAAAACGACGGGCCTAGCTTTTGTTCGTCGTTTTTAACTCAGTGTTTTGTTCTTTACATGTATCTTCCTCTCTCATTTTTTCTCACTTATTTAGAAACCCTAAAGCACCTGCTGCTATTTGCTCATCTTCTACATTATGGTCGCTGTTTGCTCATTTTCTTCACTGTGGTCACCGTTCCTCCTCTTCTTTAGTGTGATCGCCGTTTTCATATTCTCTATTGTGATCGGATTACTTCTTCATTTCACATAATATTTGTGATTTTTAACCCAAAAAATTTAAGGTTAGTGCTCGGCAATCTATTTAAATTGTTTTTAACAAATTGTGAATGCATTATTCTATGAAAATGTTTAAATCCGTGAATTAAAAAGTTTGAATATTGAATATAATGCATTATTTTGTTTGAATATTGAATGTATTTGTTAAGTTGGTTGTTAATTGTAGATTGTGTATATAATCGAAAATTGTATAAATTATCCGGTGATATATATGAAACCCGATGATATGTATTAAACTTGATGATATGTATGAACTACCCGTGCATATATTGTGTAAAAAATTGTATATGAGAATTTTGGTTTAATTAGTAATTTTGTATAAGAGTTTTGTAATTAGAATATATTTAATATTTAATATAATTTTGTATAAATTTATTTAAAAGCCGCTGAAAAAAAAAACATAGACGACAATTTTATGTAGAAACCGTCATCTATATTTAACATAGACGACGGTTCTAATCTTAAACCATCGTCTATATATTTGCCCCGTGGCGTCCACGTGGCTTCAGCGTAGTTTTAGACATCGATTTTTAATCATCGTCTATGTTTTATGAGTATCGATGATGCCTCATTAGTCTACGGTTTTCTGTCCGTCGTATATACACTTAAGACGTCGGTGAAAAACCGACGTCTGTGACCCTATTTTCTAGTAGTGATGACACTGAATACTTATAATATTATTAAAAGATATGAGGGTGTAGATCAGTAGTAGGAGTCAGCTGAGCATTCACATCTGCGAGTATGGAAATTGAGGTTCGAGTCTTGGTAGTATCATTTGGACTCAAGTGCTCATCTCCGCTACTACTGCACGAGAATGAGGGAGTTTTCAGTGACATGGACTTCCAATGTGGATTCCTACTAAGTTGAAAAGACAGATAAGTCTTTTTTTTTTTTTCAGAAAAAAAAAAAAGATATCTTTTTATTTATAAAAAAAAAATGAAGTTGATTGTGGTGGTGTGGTAATGTAAGGTGGTACGTGGAGGAGATACGAGGTGAAAGCTTATTAGAAGAGTAAGAGCTAAGGAGGGTTGTTGCATTGGATGTTTCAGTATCTCTGTTCACTCTATTACTTGGCTTTAAAGCTGGCTCATGTGTTGGGCGTGATCGGGTGAGCTTAACCACACTGAATTAATACTCCACGTGACTCTAAAGCGTGAACCTGCTGTCACTATACCAGAATCATCCCCTTCTCCACAATATATTACATGTGTATTTACAAATAATATAATACTACTTGTACATTTATAAAAATATTAATGAACATTATGGTCAACTGTCGTCTAAGGCTTTGTTTGGCTATTAGAGTTAATTAAAAACAACTTTTGAAAATATTTGTTTAATTTTTTGAAGAACTTAAAACTTTTAAAAGAAGTACTTAAAACCAAAACTAGTAAAATGCAGTTGCTCATAAAGTTGTTTTGAATAAGAAAAAATTGTAAAGAAGTAGAAATGAAAATTATCTTAAACAAGATCTAATTAAGTACCTAGCAATTTGAGCAAGTTCCAATTAAAATGGGTCTTTTTTGCACCTTATTAAAACTTCTACTTACAAATCCTTAGATGAGGTACATGTAATATGTTCAATCCAAATTCCACATATATATTAATTTGGTTAATTTTCCCATTTGGTGGTCCTAGTTTGTGATTTTGTTTTGTTGTTTTAGGTTATTTTAACTATTTCTTTAGGATGAGTGGGGTTGAAGGGGGAGGTTTTTGGAAGGGTGGCCTTCTATATATGCAATGGCCAAAATAGTTAGTACTGAATTTGAAAGACTTGGTTGGACCCCTAGCTCCAATATGTATATAACATTTTGACAAACAGCTTCATGTGCTTGATGGCCTAAGTTGTTTTTGTGGCAACTCCATATGCTATGAATCAAGAAAACTCAGAAACCCATTACATATATAGTGGGTGACAACAGGGTAAAGGGGTCCATACCCTTAATGAATAGGGCCATTTTGAAATTTATGGATGAGAGTACTTTTGATGTTTATGAGTCTCTTTGATTTGCATTCTGTACCTATGTAAATTCATATGAAATGTATTTAAACTATACAGTACAACATTGAATTACATATACATGTATATATTATTGATTGTACAAGGTATATGTAAAAAAAAACCCTACTAGCCACATGCAAAGCTGTGCGCTTCTGTAAATAAAATTAATGAGAATGTTGCTCTCTGTTCCCATTTAATGTTCAATGACTTTTATGTTTGCAACACACATATTCAAGAACAAGTAGAATATTAATTAATGATGCTTGGATAAATAAATGGAGACAGTGAATTAAGATAGTCTATCTTAAGTTCAATAACGAGTCCAACTAATTAGTTTTTTTACACTTTAAAGCTGTGTTTGGAACACAAGATTGAATTGGATTAGATACAGTTAACATGGTCGAATATAACATGATTGAATTTATTTAATCATATTATGTGTTTGGTGAAGTTTCAGATTAGATAACATAATTTAATATTCTGTGCTTGGTACATCATTGCATTGGATTTAAAATATTTTATATTTTATAAATATATTATAAAATATAATTTTAATTATTAATTTAAATAAATATCATATAAAAAGTATATGGTAATATAATTTTAATTATTACTGTTTAGATTAAATGACAGGATATGCTATTTTATATTTGGTGGAGTACTTAATATGACTATATTTAATTTATTAGAATATTAAAATATCATTAAAAAAGAAAAAAAATGATAAATAAAATAAAATTAATATGCATTGAAAAACGTTTGTAATAAAATATATTTAAAAATACTTAATTGAAAAAACATAAAAAATAAAAAATAAAAAATAAAAAGAATTTATTCAATAAAAATATACAATACAGACAACGACGATGATGATGATGATGATCGATTGCTGAGAGGAAGAGAGAGTCTTATCTTCTTTTGGCTTACATGATAACAGATAATAATAATGATGATGATAATAATAACAATAACAATAATAACAATAATAATAATAACAATAATAATAATAATAATAATAATAATAATAATCGATTGCTGAGAGGAAGAGAGAGTCTTATCTTCTTTTGGCTTCTCCTTAACCCATGTAGGAGCATGGGTTTACATATCCGGTTAACTATGGCCCTAAATGAGTTGACTAGATTTGAGAATAATCTTCCATTGAAACACCAAAAACTGAATAAGAAGTAGTTACATGATAACAGTCAAATCTCTTCTTTTTATCTAGTTTACTAAACAGAGGGAATAGCTCAATGACAAAACTATTATTTTTCTGGATAATAATTTCAAATTTAAATTCTCATAACTCTAATATAAAAAAATAAAAATAAAAATTAGGTAATATAAATTTGAAACTTGACAACAACTTAAAGCTCAATAATAATAATAATAATAATAATAATAAAATTGCATAGGGATAAAGAAATAGAAGTTGGAGAAAGGGTTCCATCTCAATAGAAGTAAAGTGACAACCATAAAGATGTTGATGCCTGTAGAAGATGATGTTATTTACAATTAAAGGAGATGGATCATGATCTTTGCTAGATGGTCCCCTTCAACCTTTTCCAACTTATTCATAAGAGAAAGACCTTTAGTTCACCTCTTCATCATGATGACCCCTCCTTGCCTCATCCAATGTTAATCTTACCAAATATTACATGGTTTTGTAATAAATATGTAATTTGTTGTTTATCTTAAGTTTTAATGATCATCCATCAACATTATTTTTGCAAAGTGGAAGCCTTTTTGGAATAATCATTAAGCTATCATCTTTAGAATCTAGCTTGGAACTAGGGGCCATTAGGACTTTATCATTTTCACTAATTGAACTATTCTTGGAATAGTAATGTGTGTGTATATGTGATAAAGCCACAAAGTAGGAATGTTTGTTCTTTATTAAAGTGAATCTTCGAAGCTTCCTACTTAAACCAACCAACCTCGTTTTTGTTTTGTATAATAAATTTTTGATGTAGTTCTTCAAATTAATATCATTTCTCTCAATATTAATAATTTTTGTCTTTAGTATTATAAGTGTTTAATTTGTGAAATTTATTCTCCTTCAAACTTAATCAATCATTGCTAAATTACTTTCTATTAGGCCCACATTTTCTTTCTAGAAAAGGGTACCTAAACACTTAAAATATTCTTCCCCTATAATCTCGTATTTCCAGTAGAAAAAAAAAAAGATTTATAATTAAAATGAATGAGAANTTTTATTATGCTTGATTTCCAACACTACAGAAAGTAAACTAAACTTTTAAAAAGACTAATACCCTTACCCTAGAGTCTATATATACCACATCTTTAACAGGACTTTTTTCGTTCATTGTAATCTTCCTATTTTACTTTTAGTAATTATTTATTTGCTTAATTTCTGAATGTTAATCGTTAAGCATCTTATAATTAGTCCATTCTTTATGGGGTTTAGTGGCTGCAGGGGGGGTTTCCATTCCATGAGGTGGAAGTTGGAGAGAGGCTGCATATTGAGACATAATTTGGTAGTGATTAATAAAAGGGACAGACAGAAGATAGCCACACAATAATTTAATTTACCACTAATATTATAGCTTAACCAAAAATAATAATTAATTAATATAAACAGATCATAATTATGATACGATAATTAAGGGAAACATTTCAACTTTGCTTTGGTGGGAGACAATGTGGTTATTGCGTCACTCGTTCTGTAATCTAAATAAAGTCCTAACTAAGCCAATATATACATATTAAAACTGCTATGGTAGGCGGTGTAGTTTATCATTCAGAAAGCGAAATTATATTGTAGCAGTATGATGTACATAATCATAAGTTCAATGCACTTGATTCTACGCATCGAACGACTATAATTGATTGTTGCTCTCTGAATGGTAGGCGACATAACCCATATTAGCAAAATCGCAGAACTGCTAATATGGGCAAAAATCCATATCAGTCGTCCGATGCATATGCTCAGATGTATTGACTGCGTAACTATGCATATCGGACGGCTGATATGGATTGTCGTCAGATGCATTGACTGTGTAACTATGCATATTAGACGGCTGATATGGGTTATCGTCCATTAAATGGTGGGCGTTGTAGCCCGCCACTCAATGGGTGACAATCTATATCAGTCGTCTAATGCGTATACTCAAATGCATTGACTGCGTAGCTGATATGGATTATCGCCCATATATTGAACAAATTCACCAAATATATATATATATATATATATATATATTATTAAGGTCCAAAAAATAAAAAAGGGGAAAAATATGTAGATGCTGCAAAACGTGGTTGTTTTGTTCATTGCTTACAAGATTTGAATCCACAATATGTTTATTATTGTTCTATCATATATCATTTTAAAAATTAAAATAAAATAAAATTTAATTTAATTTAATTGTGCTATCGTATATTANCAAGTTAATGGGTGGAATATTTAGGTAAACCTAATTCAACAACTCATTGCGTTGGACGTAGAGCCCAATATTAATGAATTTCCCTCTGACACACTCTCTTTCAAAGCTAGCCTACCATGTTTATGATATTTGGCAATATTGTACGTTTAAGAACTCTCTAGTTATTAAATAATCTTTCTTAGTAATAGAAATTGTGGAATTGAAAGATGGATATCTCAGGAGGACACTCAAGCAACCATCTTAACAAATCTTTACCTCACTTACTCAAAGAAATTAGACTTATATTATTCATATAATATACATATCGTACTATGATTTTCATGTTTAATTATCAGGAAAAAAAAAAAACAACAACAACAACAAATTTTTTATTTTATATATAGTGATTCTCTGTTTCAAGAAATTTTGTCCCCAAACATATCACATAAACGTTAGTACGAAGGTTATTCATCAAAAGAAAAAACGTTAGCATGAAGGTTTAATACCAAACATATGTATATATACCTTACATATACATCAATGTGTTCTCATATAAGATAAAAATAATCTGAATAAGAAAAATCATTAGTGTGTGTGTGTATATATAGTCTTAAATAAGGACAATTTATTTTTTTAAATTAAATTTTAAATTCTGACTTTTGATTTTATTATTTGGACTGAAAAGTTGGTAAAACCCAATTCATTTTCATATTTTTTATTTTGAATGTATAGATAGTTTTTTGCCTCAAAATGCAACTTGATCCCGAAGGAACTAATAGCATATATATATTTTCCCTCGATTTGGAATCATGACAAACAAAAACTTTAGTACTAAAAAGAAAATAGTTGAAGAGAAAAACAAAACAAAATATGTTTTTCATACCGGCCTAGTGTTAATTAGTCCATGAAAGAGTTAAAACACAAATATATTGCTTTTCGTAAAGGTTTCAATGAATTTCATTAATCTATGAACAAATATATTTACCCTTGAGTATGTATACAGTAAGCTCTACAAAACAGTAGTAATTAGATAGGTTGATACAAGAATGATAAATTATTATCAATCACTTTCACAATCAAAGTAGATAAGGCAGATAACTCTACATGATTTCATGTTTTTATCTTGACAGTCCAAATAGCTTAGATCCTTCCATTACTTTTAGTCACATGATCATAGTGTCTATAGATTTCCACTTTATCTTTCTGTCACTATATGTACATATGTGTGAAATGTGACAACTTGAAAATATCAGATATTTTAAAGTAGTTCATATGCATTCATTCATAATGGTTAGCTAGCTTGTAGAAATCAAAAGATGATCTAATCATTTTTTTCCTCTTTTCTTTCTACTTTATATAGAATTGCAAGAAAACTCTTATCTAGGATTTCGGACTTTAAATTTGTCCAAAAAATTCAATTTGAGAATTTCTATATAGAATGGATCCCATGAGAAGTACTATTTTTCAATTTATAAACCTTGTAAGTATTTATGATTATTCTCACATCTCCAACAAAGTTTTTAGTTTCTTAAATAATTAAAGTTTCATTTATACAAACTTAATAAGTCATTGTATCGTCCGTTATAAACTGGAAGATAGTTTAATTTCCAGAAAAACAAATATGTATATATGTATAATTTTTATCTACTGAGCATCATCACTCAGTTTCTACTCCACGCTTGATGCCTTATTACATATAATTGAGATAATATATTCTATGAATTAATTATATGTAATAAGTGCTATTTATGATTTTATTTGGGGTGGGAAGGATAAGAAGCAGGCTGAAACACAATAAGAACGATGATTAGCTTATGTGCACACATGAGAGACAACAGAAAGTGCTCACGTGAAGGTGGTCGACCCCATTTTCTCTTCCTATATATTACATTTCATTATTAAAGGTGTTCAACAATGACTTTTCCTTGCATGATTTTGTTTTGGCCCATTTGTTTCCTTATAAGAAGCTTTATCTACTATTTATTAATTTTAAAGAAGAAAAGATACTGAAAGAGAAGAGAATAGATGCAAAATATATATACTTCAATTGCCAAAGCTGATTTAGAACACAAAAAGAGGAAAAAAAAGAAAAAGAATAAATATCACTTGCCTAAGACACCTAAAAAGTGTCCAGCTCTCACGTGATTAAAAATGAATACAAGCCCAATTCTCTCTCAAAATTTCTTAGCAGAGAGAGAGATAATGGAAAAAGGGTGTGGGTCCCTTATGAATCTTGGTTATGAACACAATCTATACCTTAGGAAACAAGAACGTTTTTTTGAAAAAGGAAAAGATAATAGGAAGGTCTTTGGTTGGTTAATAAGAAGACAGGAAAAAGAAAAGAGAAAGAAAAGAAAGTTTTGGGGATCTAATGGTTCGGTGAGACGAGTACAATAGCAACTGTCTGGCCCAAAGTTTGGATAACCCAAAAACAGAAGAAGTAATTACTAAGAGGGATTTTTATATGAATGCTCAGTTCATCGTTATTTTAATTATTTATGTTCATTTTTTTTATTTTAACTATTTATGTCCACTACTTCATCATTCCAATACCAATATTGCCCATTTTATATTTGTTTTATAAAAAATTTAAAAAACTTACAGTCTCTTCCTCTCATTCTTCCATCCTCCATTTCTCTCATTATTTTCGATCTTCTCTCTCTCTCACACTCCCATTCTCCCCTCATTGGAAAAAAAAAATAACACGATCTGGAAAAAAAAATAACACGATCTTATGATGTTTGCCCAAGAAGTAATAAACAAGGAAAATTACATACAGATTTATAGAGGTTTAGTAAAACTAATTTCACCTACATCTTCTTTGAGCTCCACCGAAGGAACCCTAGCCACTATTTTTAGAAGTATTCAAGTTTACAAGCCTAAAACTAGAGATCAATACAAACCAAAGAAACGCACTCTGTAAATCACTATTACAACCTCTTGCACATATTTTATATATGAAAATCTCCTAGAACCCTAAGACAGCAAGAAGAAGATGAATATAGATGACGGCTGAGGAGAAGAAAACCTTAGAACTCTAATTGATCTCGAATTAGAACAAGTGAAACGGTGTGTAGCAAGATCACAGGCAAGTAAACAACCCAAAACACAGTCGTTTTGTTTAAAACCCCATCTTTCTCTCACGTGACATTTATGTATCAATTTTAACAATCTCCACCTTGATACACAAATGTCTTGAATGACTAGAGTATCACTTCAGCTTCTCAGCAATGGCCTCATAAGATTATCTAGGATCAATCCTAAGTAGCTTCTTGCACATATCAAATTTGCTCAAGGGAAGAAATTTAGTGCCCATATCTACCGGATTGTACTCAATAAGAATCTTTTCAATATGGATTAGCTTCAACTCAATTACATCTCGCACAAAATGAAACCTTACATCAATATGTTTAGTTCTCTCATGAAAAACAGAATTTTTACACAAGAATATAGAACTTTGTCTATTAGAAAAAATAGTAACATTATGATGTAAGAGTTTAAGTTCAGTTAATAAGCCTTTTAACCATAAATATTTTTTAACAACTTTTGTAGTAGCTATATATTCAGCTTCAGTAGTTGAAAGTACAACAATAGGTTGTAATTAAAACTTCCAACTAACACAATTCTCACAAACAGTGAACATATAAGAAGTAGTAGACATTATTCTATCCTCATCACCAACAAAATCAGAATCTACATAACCTTTTAGAGTTAACTACTATGCTTAAGCAGTAACCCATGACCTAAAGTTCCCTTAAGATACCTAAGAAGCCACTTGAGAGCTTCCCAATGCTTTCTACCTGGATTGGCCATGAATCTACTTAACACACTAATGACATGTGCTATATCAAGCCTAGTACAAATCATTGTATACATTATAGACCCAACATCACTAGAATAAGGAACCTTTTTCATTTCTTTCTTTCCATGAATAGTTGAAGGACATTGTTTAGAAGACAAGCCAAAATAGTTTGCTAAGGGTACATTAGTAGGCTCAGCATAGAAAACCTTTTTAGAACCTTATCATAATAGTTTTTCTAATTAAGAAACAAAGTCTTTTTAACTTTATTTCTCACTATGTCTATGCCTAAGATTCTTTTAGCATGACCTAAATCCTTTATATCAAACTTAGATTTTAGGCTTATTTTTATTTTTATTTTTATCTCTTCCATGTTTTGACTAGCAAGTAGCATGTCATCAACTTAAAGTAACAAATAAATGGTGCTACCCCTAGAAGTACATTTGTAATAGAGACACATATCATACTTACTTCTTTTAAAACCTATTTTAGACACAAAATTATCAAACCTTTTATACCACTGACAAGGAGCCTGTTTTAAACCATAAAAACCCTTTTTAATAAACAAATTAACCAGCTCTTGATTACCCTTGACAGAAAACCCCTCAGGATGACTCATATAGATTTTCTCATCTAATTTACCATGTAAGAAGGTTGTTTTGACATCTAGGTGTACTAATTATCAATTAAAATAAGCAACTAAATCTAGAATTATTCTAAAAGTAGTGTATTTTATTACAAGGGAAAATATTTCATTATAGTATATTCATTCCCTTTGAGTAAAATCTTTTGCTACAAGCCTAGCTTTAAACCTAACAGGATCCTTATCAGTTAAACCTTCTTTAACCTTAAATATCCACTTATAGTCTACAATATTTTGATTCTTATTCCCAGGAATTAGCTGCTAGGTATCATTTTTATGAAGAGGATTTATTTCATTTTTTATAGCCTAATACCAATTCTTAGACTACTGATTGTTTACAACTTCATCATAGTTTTTAGGCTTATTACTAGCAAGCTCTTGATAAGAAAATAAAGAATATGATATGAGGTCTGCATACCCAAACCTCATAGGGGGTTTTACTTATTTTTTTTCTCTGTCTCTTGTCAACTAGTACTCTCTGATAGTTTGATCCGGTTGTAATGGTGCTTCTCTATCCTCTTGAATTGATTCCTTTTCAATTTCAGTGCAATGCTATGGTTCACATATCTGAATGGGAGTCCGAAATTTAGGAATGGGTTGATTTCTTTGTGAATCTTAATTTTCATCATTTGTTTGAAGCTCCACCTTAATACTAGTTCTATTAGCTTTTAGCTAAGCTTCAATATCTGCACTGTTAGTCTTCAAACAAAGCATTATATATTCATTGAAGACTGCATCTCTACTATTTAAAACATTGAATCCATTTGATTCATTAGACCACAACCTATAAACTTTTACACCTTCTGGATAACCTAGAAAAACACACTTAACTGCTCTAGGTTCAAATCTCCCATCCTTTTGATGAACATAAACTAGACACCCAAAAGTTTTAAGATTAGACAAAACCTTGAATCCATTTGATTCATTAGACCACAACTTATAAACTTTTACACCTTCTGGGTAACCTAGAAAAACACATTTGACTGATCTAGGTTCAAGTTTCCCATCCTTTTGATGAAAATAAGCTAGAAACCCAAAAGTTCTAAGATTAAACAAATCTAGATTGTTGCCTATCCACATATATTCAGGGGTAAAATCTATTGTTGTTAAGGGACATCTATTTACTAGATAGGTGACTGTAACTACTGCTTCACCACATAAAGATTTTGGAAGACCAAAACTAGATAGCATACACCTTACTTTGTCTAACAAGGTCATGTTCATCCTCTCAGCAACACCATTTTGCTAAGGGGTATATCTAACAGATTTATGTCTCATTATGCCACAGCTAGAACAATAATTATCAAATGCATTATTACAAAATTGTAGAACATTATCTGTTCTAAAAACTTTAAGTCTTTTTTTAGTTTGATTTTCTACAGGAGAGCACCAAATTTTAAATTTATTGAAGGCTTCACTATTATGCTTAAGTAAATAGACCCACACTTTTCTAGAATAATCATTAATCATTGAGAGTAAATACTTATTTCCTCAATGTATAGGAGTTTGTGAAGGCCCCCATAAATCTGCATGTGCATAATCAAACACAGATGTAGATTTATGTAAACCTGTCTTAAAGGCTAACCTATGTTGTTTGCCTAATAAACAGTGCTCACAGAAATCAGCTTTACTAATGACATCATGTTTGAACATACCTAATTTGTTTAGACAATATAAGCCTCTTTCACTTATGTTATGTGATCTAGTCTATTATGCAACAACTTAGTTTTATCTAGAGGTGAAACAGCAGCCGGACTACCTATTACAGTATTACCTTGTAATACATAGAGACCATATTTCTTGACCCTTTTCATAACAACCATAGCCCCTTTAGAAAATTTCATCGCTCCATCTTGAGTTTTACACAAACATCTAGACTCATCTAAAGTGCCTATAGAAACTAGATTTCTTTGAAGGTCAAGTAAATGTCTAACACCTTTTAAGGTTTTTATTATTCCATCTAAAATCTTGATTGTAATGTCACCAATTCCAGCTATATCACATGACATATTCTTCCCCATTAAGACTTGACCTCCTTTTATTTCTTGATAATTATTATACCAATTTCTTATAGGACACATGTGAAAGGTAAAACCTGAATATAGGATCCACTCTTGTTCAAAGGATTGAGTAGTAACAACTAGAACTTCACTTATTTCTAGACCAATAGATGTCTCTGCAGCATCACCACTTCCTTCATAATTTTTATTCTTCTCATCCCTTTTTCTTTTAAAACAATCTTTAATCATGTGACCCTCTTTTTGATAGTAAAAGCATTTTCTACCTCTAATTCTAGACTTTGATCTAAACTTAAATCTACTTTTATTTCTAAAATTTGAACCACAATTCTCAAAAAAGTTCATGCCCCTCACAAAGAGACTCTCACTGGTGGCAGAGTTTTTCTTTTCAATTTTCAATTCAAGATCTTTAGACCTTAAAGAATTTACAACATTTCAGTAGTTGATGTTTCTCTACCATATTTAATTACATTTTAACTTCTTTATAGGGATCACTTAAATAGTTTAATAGGATAACAACATGATGTTCATCTGTGAATTTTTCACTACTGTTTGCTAAATCTAATCCTAATCTTTTTAAATCATCAAGATTTTCATCAAGATCTTTTGCAAAATCCATTTTAAAACCAAAGAATTTTTCCAGCAAATAGATTTTGTTAGGAAGAGATTTAACAAGATACAAGTACAACTGTTCTAATTTAGTCCAAATACTATAGGCAAATTTAGAATCGTTTACCTTTCTAAGAACATTGTCGGCCAGATGGAGAATAATGGTGCTATATGCAATTTCGTCAATCCTTTTTCGGATCATCGGTCATACCAGCATGATAGAAGTCATTCAGTGCTTTTGCTACAATTTGCTGCACCAAAATAACCATCATCTACTGTCTCCACAGAAGAAAGTCACATTTTCCGTTGGATACTTCTAATTCAAATTTTGAACCCATTGAAAGAGGTTTAATGAAGAAAAATACTCAATCAGTAAAACAAATAACCAACAAAAGAAAATAAAAGAATTTCCTATTTGTTCTAAAAAGAAAGAAAGAACCCAAGAGAACCAAAAATACACAAATAATATGAGAAACACTCATAGAAAGAAAGAAGAAACCCTAAACATATCTAACAAAAGATCTGAACGAATCCTATGACTCGATCTAGGAACCTAAATTCAGATTTATGAATCAATATCAAGATTCACAAATCTTTTATAGTAAACTTGAAAAGACGATCAAAGCATACCACTGTTATGATGTTTTCTCGAGAA
Organism: Ochetophila trinervis; assembly: GCA_003254975.1. NCBI lineage: Eukaryota > Viridiplantae > Streptophyta > Magnoliopsida > Rosales > Rhamnaceae > Ochetophila > Ochetophila trinervis. Next base: position 52,221 of record QANX01003958.1, read on the forward strand.
GTAATAAACAAGATAAATATAAACAAGGAAAATTTCACACAGATTTATAGAGGTTCAGAGAAACTAATTTCATCTACATCCTCTTTGAGCTCCACTGAAGGAATCTTTAGCCACTCTTATTAGAAATATTCAAGTTTTCAAGCCTAAGACTAGAGATCAATACAAACCAAAGAAACGCACCCTGTAAATCACTATTACAACCTCTTGCACATATTTTTTATATGAAAATCTCCTAGAACCCTAAGACAGCAAGAAGAAGATAAATACATATTACGACTGAGGAGAAGAAAACCTTATAACCCTAATTGATCTTGAATTACCCTTCTCTCAAAAAATACAAAGTTATATATGTTAATCAGAACAAGTGAAACGGTGCGCAGCAAGATCACATGCAAGTAAACAACCCAAAACACAGTCATTTTGGTTAAAGCCCCATCTCTCTCTCACGTGACATTTATGTATCAATTTTAACACACGAGTTAAACAATCCGCCTTTAGAGATAAAACTAAGGTGACGATGATGAAGAAAATCACCGCCATTAAACCCAAATCGCCGGCACTACAACTCCTAAAGATGAAACCCACCGCGAAGAAGAAATCCATTTTTACGAAACTGCCTCGCACCACCAAACCAGCTTGAAACCACCTTTATGTTGGGCAGTATGGCATAAAGTAAAGCGGTGTGCACACCACGCAAAACTAGCACACAACGCATTTACATTGGGCAGTGTGGCATAAAGTAAGAAGGTGTGCACATCTCCCATAAATTTGCGCACACTACCTTTAAGTCGAGCGATGTAGCTTAAGTTGGGCGGAGTGAACCCTGCCAAACATTTGCATATATGGCCCTTACATTGGACAGTGTGGCATAAGTCGTCTTCTACTTCTGTTTTTCTAAATTTTTTGTTTAACTCTTAAGTTTATTTTTTTTATTTTAATAAATTTCAAAATGCATACACAACATTTGAACACATTAATATGCATAATTATAATAATAAAAAAATATCAAATTATCTTGGTGGGTGGTAGAATTGAGTTTGATATAAAAACTTATAAAAAACTTTAAAATGAAGTCCAAAGCTTTTTCAAAATTTGATATTATTAACCGGATGGTGTTTCAAAATAGCCATTACAAACAAAATTTAAAGAAAATTAAAAAAAAANACACAACAATTATGTCAATTATGCATGCATGTAAATTGACATATATATGTAATAGCTTTAAAGAATTTGCATGCAATATCTATACTTTGTTTGCATAGTTAATAAAAAATATGTGACAAATTATATAATGGATATGTTATTTTTTCTGAATATTATTTCTTTTACAATAATAGATAATGGTAGGTGCAAATTAAATGTTTATATATAGGTTGAATTAAATACGTTCGGGTATATATTTTAAGCGACGGAGGGGTAGCTGCTTGGAAGTTCGAATTTGAAGTTATGGGCGAAGTTATGTGCGACGCTAGCGTCGCCAATACGCTCCTTTTTTTTTTCTTCATATATATTTCTTTTACAATAATAGATGATCAGTTGATTACAAGATAGAATAAAACCTTTAATATGTATGAAGGTGAAGTACCTGAAGCGTATGGATCGACGATTTGTAGCTGGTCGATCATATAAAAGGAGAGCTGGTCAAAACTTTTTTGACATTTCCATATATTTTGAAATAGTTTCAGCTAAATTGCAAAAAAAAAAAAACGTAAGAATATTTATGCATATGTATGATTTTTTTTTTCTGATGATTGTTTCTTTTACAGTAATAGATGATTTTCTTTCATAATATNGGAAAACAAAACAAAAACTAATGATGATTATGTGTTACCATTTACATGGCTTTTATGTAAAATTTGTGTACAATACAAATTACCGGCTTTCAAATTCAAAAACTGGATTTTTTTTATTAAAAAAAATGGATACTTTTTTCTTATATTTTTTTGAAAGAAATTTACAAGTGGATATTGATATTGCTTATGCACTTTTGTAGGATGTTTTTGACGACTAGAGAGGAAGTGAATGCCCATCCTCCACTGGATTTCAGTCCCATATTTTGTAGACGTACAAAATGATATATAGGGTAAATAGAATAGAAGCAGAAAAACTTTTTTTTTCTTTTTCTAATATAATGGGAGATTCGAACACTACTACATTACTAGATGAAATAGGTTTTACTATTGGGTTGTTGTCATAAAAACAAGCATAAAATTGGGCGGTAGATTTTGCCCATAAAGAATTCATTAACGAATTCTTTATCTAGAAGACTAATTAACTAATATTAATTTTTGTTTTTCTCATATTGGAGTTGCAGGATTTGAATTCAGAATTTTTGTAAGAAAAAAAAGTAGTAGGCTTTGCCTATAGGTTGTCTACGTTGGGACAAGAAAAATTAACTAATATTGGGGTATGAAAAGGCTTTGATAATTGCCATAAAATCTTTTATAAATCTCTTTAGGGAAGGTCTTGATCAAATCCGAAACTTTTTCATTTGAAATTGTCTTGAGAACAAGTACTATGAGATCAACAACGCATTATATATAAGGATGAATCGCGATCCAAGATGAATTCAATAAAAAAAATTCCGTCAAATGACTATCTCTGAATCCCATGAGATATATATACAATAATATATCTAGTGTCTATGCATTTTTTAGAAGCCATTTTGCTAATAAGGATCAAATATATATACTTTAGCACCATTTTATGTCCCAGCTAGAAAACGGAGAAAAAAATAAACAAAAACTGACACATCCTAGGGGTCATGTTGCGAGAAACACAAAAACTCACACATGAAATATTTATAAAAAAAACTGAACATATGTGAAAGAAGAATTAATTTTTGAAAACTAATAATTGAATTCAAACTCAGAGTTTGCAGCTGATCTAATGCCTTATATATTAAGTCACAATACAGCGGAGTTTATTAAATCACAGCAGAACATTACTGTTCTCAAGCTCAAATTTATAAGAAGTAAATTAAAATTGAATTATATATTTTTCAATGAATTTTCATAAATTTGTAAATTGTTTATTGTAAAAAATGATTAATTAATATTTGTAAATTGTTAACTTGTCAACCATAAAAATATAATTTTAGCCATTGGACTGTATCTGTGCATATCTTATGCACTAAAATTAGACCATATCGACAAAGTCCGCATATATGATGTGAGGCAATCGTCTATTATAAGCTCTATTTTATATATTCAATGAAAAACTTTGACCAAATCTCAACTCATCATTTTATTTTATTTTATTTTTTTGGTATTCAGGCTTAATACCAAACATAAGACCAAAGATCAAGCTCAATATACTAATACAAGCTATATATATACTAATACAAGCTACATACATATTTGCATGCTAATAGCTAGTTGGGGATTTATCATATCTGTTTGTATTTGGCCACCCCACAAAGTAATAATTTGTCGGCAAGGATCAGTCTATTCACAACCTAATAATTTTGAAGATTATTGCATGTGAAAGTGATTGGGCACAAAAGCAGCGTAGTAATTTGCCAACCTAGTTGTTTAAACTAGAAATAATAAGTTCTTTAAATCTGAGATTTTTCAGGTTGGAAATAACTTTAACTCAAACCAATCAACAAATGACTAGCTTATTTTTCAAATAATATATAAATATATTATATATGTTGAAAAATATGTATGTTAATTATACATTTTTGAGCTTATTGTTTACTACCAGCTATAGCTTTTAAGATTTTACCAAAAAAAAGCTATAGCTTTTAAGATAAGATATGATGGCTTAACATGGCATTAGAGCTTTGGTTGCTATTAGGTTCTGCGTATACAATTAATACATAGCTATATATATATATTATTACAAATTTATAATCTTATAAGAAATTAACTATTTCAGTTTATATTGAAAAACATGAAGGTCAGCATCTTTCAAAATAAAGTGAGAGTTCCGAGAAGATTAATTAATACTTCACAAATTACTATATGAGAGTTTCATTTTGTATAATATTACACCTCTCAAAGTTATCTCAGCAAAAAAAAAAAAAATACAACTCTCAAAGCTTTTTCTTTTTTTCTTTTTTGACTTTGATTTAGTGGAAAGTCATATCAATATTAAAAATACATAGAATTATTAATATTAAAAAAAGCAATTAATACCTGGATTTAGCCGGCTTAATGAAGCAGCAGGCTGGCCGGCCAAGGTCAGTATTTATAGAAGCTAGTAATACCCTGTAGCTTAAACTAGCCACTCTCTGTACCTAATATTTTCTCTATACCAAGCCATCCTATATATATATATAAGTAGTAGACAGAATCATTTATATTGTATTCCACATTCCTTCATATAATTTTACAGTCATATTTAAATCAATCTTCTTCTTCTTCTTTTTCTTTTCCTAGGAAGTGAAAAGAAAAAAAAATAAAAATAAAAATGAGGCAAGCAGGAATATATTCAGGAATATTATCAGGAGGCATATCAGGGAAAACTGGTCCACATTCATTGCCATTGGCAAGGATCAAGAAGATCATGAGGAAATCTGGAGAAGATGTGAAAATGATATCAGGGGAGGCTCCAATTGTGTTCTCAAAGGCCTGTGAGCTTTTCATACAGGAAATCACTAAAAGGTCTTGGATGCTAACCCTCCAAAGCAAAAGGAGGATTCTTCATAGAGAAGATGTTGCTTCTGCTGTTATAGCCACTGACTTGTTTGACTTTTTAGTTTCTTTGGTTTCTGATTGTGATGATGATCATCATACCACTACGGAGAAAATGGAAACACTAATTGAAAAGTAGCTTTCTCTGTGTTTAGTTATCGCCCAAAAAAAAAAGTGCACATATAATGTATTAATATGTTTTTTTAATTATGTATATTTTTAAAATGTATTATTGTTATTATATTATATAGACCTAATCAAAGCCGTTTTTGTTATCATTTGAATTTGACTTGTCTGCCAACTATGAATTTTTTTATTATGATTGTTAAGTAAAATTAGCTCTGTTGTATGCCTTTCACAATTACAGCTACTAAGTAGTGTATTCGGAATACACTCTTTTTCTTTTTCCATTTTGTTAATTATGCACTACAATCATTGAATATAATAAATTCAATAGAATAATATCACAAAATTAAAAATTAAAAATTTCAATAATAAATTTAATCACTCTAAAAGATGAAACATGTGCATTACTTAAGTGTCTAAGATAAATTAAGAGGTAAAAAAATTATTTCTGCCAACAGCTAAAGATTGGATAACATTTTCAGTATAAACATAGATTCCTATAATGAAGAATGTGGTAGAATCTAATTTTAACGGTATATTGGCAGTCGGATTTGAATCTTCCAACTGTTTTTCTGTACTCATTCATGTTTATATTGATACCAAATCATTTCACTTAAAAACAATAACAAAGAAATTAAATAAATTAAGTGAAAAAAAAAGAAAACTCCATCTTGACAGTGACCCATGGTCTATAGGCCAGTGACCATGGTTCACCAATAAAATATAATTATCATGGACCATGGGCTTGTGACCCAAATAGTGCTGTGAACCAAATCCAATCTGGAAGACCACACACAACCCACAGTCTTCCAGATTGCCAATCATCTAACCCATGAAAAACCCATTTTCAAGGGATCACTAAAAATCAATTGTTCTTTAATGCAATATTCAACATTGCTAAGTTCCTAAGAACAGCGTAGAGATCAAATCCACACCCCCAAATTTTAAAAAGAAATAATAATAAATTAAAATCAAAATTATTGGCTTAAGAGGATACATATAACTAGGGGTGTACAAAAATTCGTCAACCCAATTCAACCCGGCCGATCCAACCTAACCTAACCTAATCCATTGAAAAATCTAAATTTTTGAGTTGGGTTGGGTTGGATAATATCTAACCCGCTAACTTCGGGTTGGGTTGGATTGGGTGGTGAAAAAACCCGATTAATCCGATCCAACCCGTATATATATTAAAAAAAATAAAAATCCCCTCCTCTCTCTCTCTCTCTCAATTTTCCATTTGTGATTTTGAGTTCCTAATTCAATTACTATATTGTATTTCAATTCTTCATTTGTGATTATTTTATTTTATTTTTTAAAAAATGTGCATGTTTTACTAATGTTTTTTACTTCCGAAATGCATGTCATTGATGTCATAAAGCAATTTGTTTTTCTTGTTAAACTCATAATTAAAAGGAAGTAAATGAAAGAATGAATGAATGAATGAATTTTTTTCCGATTTGAACAACCTGTAAACAATGCCTTATTAATTGATTTATATAAAATCTAATAAGAATTTGATGTCTCTAGTATTCGTTTTTATGCTAAAATGTTGCAACCAATCCAATATGGGGAACTTGAAAATGATATTGTTTTCTTGCAACTTTTCTGTGACCTGAACAAAAAAATAGATACTAATGTTTAATTACTTTTATTTACTTAATCAAATTAATATTGTTTAATATATACTATTTGTAGTTTTTTGCATTATAATAGTTTATGCAATTTATTTTTGCAAAAATAAAGAGGAATGAAGTTAAGTTATTGACTAAAATTTAATTTATTAAAAAATTAATTTTGACTAAATTAAAGATAAATTAACCAGATTAACCCGACCAACCCAACCCGCACTCTATGGGTTGGGTTGGATTGGGTTTGTTCTCTGTTTGGGTTGAATTGGGTTATAATATAAAAAATCTGCACTCTATGGGTTGGGTTAATTTTTTTTAAAAATCCGGCCAACTCAACCCGTGTACAGCCCTACATATAAATATATATATGGATCATCATCTTAAATTTGACATAGTGAATCGTTACACAAATAGTTGCTAACTCATACTTGATTAATTCAGAATAAGAGAGACCATAGATTCGCATAAGCCCCAAAAAAGCATAGAACAGAGATTCTATAGGTAGTTTATATTTTTCATCAAAAAAAAAAAAGAGAGAAAACAAAAAAAAAAAAAAATCATTCCTAAGAAATTTCCCAAAATTTGTCTTTTTCCCCATTGAAAAAAGTAGAGACAAAAACTGAAGCATAGTAGTGATAAAGAAAATAATACACTGGTAAGTCTGGCATGTTTAAAAAAAAAAAAAAAAAAAAAACTCCAATATATTCTTTCAGTTACAAATAACAAAATGCACCGAGTGTTATAAACAAAAATAATATGGCAAAATTAGGCCGAGCAACAGCCGAAAACAATGGTATCAACAATTCCAGAAGTAGTAGAATTAGTAGAAGAAACCAAAAACTCATTTTGATGCCGAAATGCCTTCTTCTCCTTCCTAATTAGATGAGTCTTCCCTGCAGAATCACCCGAAACCATCTCTGACTTACAATTTCCATTGCTTGCAGCTGTTTTTCTTTCAATTCTCCTCCTCAAAAAATACTCTTCGGGAATAAAAACATCCATATTGTAATTTCTAGCTACTATAAAAATTAAGCTTATATATGTGATGTATATTTATTCCCGAATGCTTATGGTGGTAGAGAAAAATGTTGGAACCTCAATAAACGGAAAGCTTGCCTAATTTCCAAGAGCCCATATATATTTATATACAGAGAGAGAGAGAGAGAGAGAGAGAAGAAAAGCCGTATATATACAAATTACAATGGGCTCTGGACCCATGTTTGATGCAAACAAGCAACAGATCTGTGGCAAGTAATGAAGCTACCAAAGAGACAAGGAGTTGGTTTTCGTGATGTCTTTGCTCTTGCTTTGTTGCGTGTTTGCCTTCCTGATTAAACACGTGTAACCCACATTAAGCTTTCTTTTATATTCCCAAGTGTTTTTTAACTTTTTACTCATGTTCGGGATCTCAAATCTCTACACTTTTTAATAAAGAAAAAATGAAAAAAAAAACTTTAACTCATGTTCAATTATTTCCCACCGGCAATGACTAGGCAATGTGCTACATCTATAAACGACTAAGCTTACATTTTAATATCATAAAAGAAAACATTTTTTACATTTTACCTCACTATGCTGAAACAAATAAAGGATCAAATTGTCCTTTGAACTATATTTGTCACGCTAATTCAATCATACGATTTTTGTTTAATGAATTTGATAAGCATACAAACTGGTAAAAAATGAAATGAAACATAATAAAAGAGCTTTTCATTAGAATTACATGAGTTGTATATGGTTTAGTTCATCAAATTTACCCGTTCATAATGCATTATTGTACTATATTGACAGAAATAATAGAACCCAATATAAGACTTTATGTAGTTTGAGAGCCTTTCTTTTTCCTTTTTTTGATTACAAGTTTTAGAGCTTAAAGTATAAAATAAGTATAAGTTCAGGGGAACAAAATGTATTTAACTCATTCAATTTGCTACGTTTTTCAAAATAGTATTGTGTCACTAGTCAGATAGAAATGAGAACATGAAAATGGAATAGAAAATTCGGATCCAGTCTTTGCTATCTCTTTCCATAATATATTGGATTTTTCTTTAATTCCTTAATTTAGATTTTTGATTTTCTATTTTAAACAAATATAAGAATTGCCAAAAATCCACAATTTGTGTGAAAAACAGAACAATTTTTTCGTAGGTAATTGTGCTCACTCTTGTTTTCTAACGAAAACATTTTAATTAAGATGGACAAAGGCTTTATCTATAAATTGAAAGTTATGGTTAAATCACTTTAGTCACAAAAATCATTCTTTCACTGATAAAAATGGTTGTCCAAAAAAAAAAATTAATAATAATTGACACCATTGTCCTTTGGACTTTCCAGATATTTACAAATTGTCCATAAATTTAATATTTACTACTTATGTCTCCTAATCTATCAAAAATTTTGCAACTAATATACAAACCCTTATATGTGTTACATGTTCCTATTAAATGTCATGTGCATTACACATGATCCATCTTCTTTAATAATTTCAAAGGTACAATGGGTATTTCCTCTATCTTCTTCCTCTTCGTCGGGTTTATTATTTTTGCAGGACCACTTATACAAAAAAAAAAAAAAGAAGTTAAAAATATAAAATAAAATAAAAATTAAACTGTAAAGAGGATTTTAGTTTTGGTTTTTCTTTGGAGCTTTCATTTTTAAACTCACTGTCAAATCTAGGTATGTAAAGAAAGTCCAAAAACTCAAAATGTGATCAAATCTACTTGAAAAATCCATTCTAAATTTAGCTCAAGTTCAAAACTGTCCAATTTTATTTTAGACTGGGCTTCGACTTTAAATTTTAGTATAGACCTGGCCTGAAGTCCAACCTATTGGGTACCTCTTGGCTGGCTCAAATCCTAGCCTAATATAATTTATTTTATTTTTTATATGTCTAAATAGTCATTGATATGAATCATAAACCACATCAAATTAACAAATTTTTTTTAAAAAAAAAACTAATAATTAATTATTTATATTATATATGTATAATAACTATTAATCTGAATCCTAAAAATTGTTATGTAATTGAATACTTTGTTTATTTAGTATGTATAACAATATCAAATTTATTATATTTGAAAAATAAATTTATAATTTTTTATTATAATTTAAATTTATGATATATTTGTGTGCATAAAAATATCATATATAATTTTATTTTTATTTTTTATATAATATATTTTAAGTTAAAAAATATTTTTAAATTAAACTTTTGAATCTAAATTTAGATTTAAATTTTAAACCCAAAATCCAAGCTCGAGACTCAAGCCCAAAATCCGGCTTGATAACTAGACACCAAACTTTAAAATTTGAAATATTGGACTGGCCCAACTTGAATTCTCACTCTAGCCTGAAAAAGCCCAGCCCAAACTTGTCGAGCTAGAAATTTTAGATTCGGGCCGGATTGGGCTTCCTGAATTTACATTCCTAGTAAAACCCATCAATTTTCATTTTTAATCTCTCTACAATTTATAAATATTCTCATCCACATATTTGCATACACTCTCAAATCCAGATGAAAGGAAATGAACATATTCCAGCCATGCATCAATATGCAAAGCATAAAACAAAACCCAAAAAAAATAAAAAAAATGTAAACAATGACAAAGCGAAACAAACTAGAATATTATGAAACAAAAAACCTAATAAATCCTAATAAATTAAATACACTTTAGTATCTTTTAAAATTAAATTAATTCAGAGAGGAGTCTTTACAATTAATTTATGCAATTGATACTCTCTAAATTGAAAAAAGTTGCATTCTTATCCAAATTAAATCCAATCTAGGTTCAATTTAGTTAAAATTGACAAATTTCGTCAACTTTGAAGTTACATGCATAATATGTAACCCTCAAAATTGATTTTTTAATTTTTTTATCGTACCAAAAATAAAAAATATATAAAAAAAAATTAAATTCATTTATGGTTTTTCTTTCTCTTTTTTAATTTTTTCTTTTAGTTTTTAGTACAATTAAAAATCAATAAACCAAATTTGAAAGTAACTTGTTATGCACGTGACTTCTAAATTGAAAAAATTCATGAATTTTAACTAAATTTGACCTAATTTGGACAAAAGTGCAACTCTTTTTTATTTAGAAGGTATTAATTACACAAATAATTATAGAGACATTTATCTGAATAAATTCAATTTTAGAAGATACAAAGTGCATTTAAAACTAAAAATTACTAACTTCTTAAGTTTTTTTTTTTAATTTAAAAAGAAAAAAAACTTCCCACGAGGATTAAGGCAGCCAAGAAAATGAAAATTTTCCCATGGATTTACGATTAAAGAGTTGAAAAATAATGAGCTTGAAGAGGAAAAAGAAAAAAATTTGGGAGTAAGAAAGCAGTGATACCAATTAGAGGAAAGAAAAGCAGGAGAAGAATCAAGAGGTGCAAATGCATAGGTGGGCAGAAAAATCCCTGCAATCTTGGCCAATTGATAATAGTTGGCCATAAATGGGAACACTTTATCTCCAGTCTTACTAGTGCCGACGATGGAAACTTTTTTTTATAGGGTTTTGGGGCTCTGTGTATGTGATCCTGCATAAGTGGTTAACCGATTTGAAAAGGAAGAAGATAGAGAAAGAATAAGATAAAGGAAATACACATTGTACTTTTGATACTATAAAAGAAGATGAATCATGTGCAATTCACATGTCATTTAATAGGAAAAAATATCAGAGTCAAGGTTTTGGATTATAATTGTAAAAGTTTTGATAATTCAAAAGGCATATGTGGTGAATATAAAATTCAAGAAGCAATTCACAAATCGTTGCAAAGGCTTTTTATATAAATTGAAAGTTATGGTTAAATCATTTGTCACAAAAATCATTTTTCAATGATAAAATGGTTTCCAAAAGAAATGATAAATATGGGTTGTAACTGAAATGGTATTTTTATTTTCTTGAAGTGATGGTATCTAAAATAAGAAATTTATTTATTTATTATTATATTTTATGAAAGTGTACCTAGTAATTTGAACTATATTTTTGGGCTTTGGATCCCAATTGTAACCAAAAAAGAAAAAAATGTTCAAAATTTAATACTAAATTCATTATATAGGTAGTCAAGCAAGGTTAATGCAGTAGTTTTCTATTTTTTCTATATTCATATTATGAGGATGTAGATTTATACACAGTTATTAATCATAATTGGTTGAGGAGTTGAGTAACCATTTTGTGGTCAATTTAAAGAGGTTAACAATGAGTTAACCTATAGAGCCAATTATGTACAATAATGTGTTTGCAATGTGATTAATGGAGTGATAGAAATTTTAAATTTTTTCACTCGACGACTGTTTCCAATTGTAGAAGGAATTTTATTTATGCCTTCAAAGATGAGAGCGGTGTTTAGAAGATTACAAAGAAAGAAATTGATGACTTTATTCTTGAGCAATTTGAGGAACTGTTTCAATAAGAGCATGTGGAACTCTGCCCCAACTTGACGGACTTTGTTAGTTATAATACATAAAGGACCAAAACGTACCGTTTTACTAAAGCTATTTTTTGAGAAAACTAAAACGCACAGCTTTGTTGTGTTGCTGCATTCTATATTTACAAGTTTCTATTTTGTAATCGGGCAGATGTGAGAATTGAGAGATTAGGGCTTGGAATAGGTTAAAAAAATTTTTGGTTTTAAAATGGATCATGCAAAAGATCTCGATGAGAATCTTGATGAGTTTAATCGATTAGGATTGGATTTAGCAAATTGTAATGAAAAATTTACAGATGAACATCATGCTGTTATTTTATTGAATTCTTTGTGTGATCCTTATAAAGAGATTAAAAATGTAATCAAGTATGGTAGGGAGTTATTGACCACTGACATTGTTATCAATTCTTTAAGATCTAAGGATCTTGAGGTAAAGATTGAGAAAAAAGAAACTGTCATAAATGAGGGTCTCACTGTTAGGGGCATAAATTTTAATAGAAACACCAACAATAACTCTTTTCGTAGAAACAAGAATAGGGGCAAGTCTAGATCTAAGTCTAGGTCTAGAAACAGGAAATGTTTTTACTGTCAAAAGGAAGGTCACTTAATTAAAGATTGTTTTAAAAGGAAAAATAATGAGAAAAATAAGTCTCCCATAGATGATGGAGATGCTGCTGTTGTGTCTAATGAATCTGTAATAGGAGATGTCTTAGCTGTCTCCACAAGCACTTATGATCGAGAATGGATTCTTGATTCCGGTTGCACTTTTCACATGAGTCCAATTAAAAATTGGTTCAGTAGTTATCAAAAGGTTGTAGGAGGTCAGGTTCTTATGGGCAATAACATGCCTTGTGATGTTATTGGTATAGGGGAAGTGTCCATTAAAATGTATGATGGCATTGTAAGGACCTTAAAGGATGTTAGGCACATCCCTGATCTTCAAAGAAATTTGATATCTGTGGGGATCCTTGATGAGGCAGGTTATTCCTGCAAAACTGAAAATGGAATAATGAAAATTTCTAAAGGTATACTGACTATAATGAAAGCTGAAAAAAGAAATGGCTTATATGTGTTGAATGGACACACTGTTACTGGTAATCTTGTTACTGTCACACCACAAGATAAGACAAAGTTATGGCACAATAGGTTAGGACACATTAGTGAGAAAGGTCTGCATTATTTGAGTAAACAAGGTCTGTTTATGGATGATATCATTGATAAAATTGATTTCTGTGAGCATTGCATACTAGGAAAACAGCATCGTTTGAATTTTAAATCTGGTTTGCATAAATCTACTTGTGTACTTGACTATGCTCATGCGGATCTTTGGGGTCCTACTCAAACTCCTACACAAGGAGGTAGTAGATATTTTTTTTTATCTATAATTGATGATTATTCTAGGAAAGTGTGGGTGTATTTACTAAAGCATAAAAGTGAAACCTTTAGTAAATTCAAAAATTGGTGCATTCTTGTAGAAAATCAAACTGGTAGGAAGCTTAAAGTTTTAAGAACTGATAACGGGCTTGAATTTTGTAATACTGAGTTTGAAAATTTCTGTTCTAGTCATGGTATAATGAGGCATAAATCTGTTAGATACACCCCTCAGCAAAATGGTGTTGCTGAGAGGATGAATAGGACTTTGCTTGATAAAGTCAGATGCATGTTGTCTAGTTCTGGTTTGTCAAAATCTTTTTGGGGTGAAGCCATTATGACAGCCACCTATCTTGTAAACAGATGTCCTTCAACTGCTACTGATTTTCAAACCCCTGAATATATGTGGTCTGGCTATAAACCAAATATGTCAAATCTAAGAGTCTTTGGTTGTCAAGCTTATGTACATCAAAAGGAAGGAAAACTAGAACCAAGAGCTGTTAGATGTGTTTTTTTAGGTTATCCTGAAGGGGTTAAGGGATATAGATTATGGTTGTACGAATCTGGTGGGTTTAAGGTCATAACCAGTAGAGATGTTGTTTTTAATGAAAATATTATGCCTTGTGTTAAGACTAACAATGCAGAGATTGAAGTTCCTCGTAAAGACAATAATGTTCAGACTAAGGTGGAGTTTCAAACTGAGAAAGATGAGGTTCATGAGTCCCAGCCTGATCCGAATCGAGTTTTTGAACAGACATGTGAACCTGTTCATGAAATAGAGGCTGCAAGTCATGAGGCAAAAGCTGAAGAGGAAGCATCTGCTCAACCTGATCAAACAATCAGAGATTATCAATTGACTAGAGATAGAGAAAAAATGCAAGTAAAGCCTACTGTGAGGTATGGTTATGCTGACCTTATATCATATGCTTTAATTTCCTATCAAGAACTTGTTAATAATGAACCTAAGAATTATGTAGAGGCTATTAGTAGTAAATATGCTAAATAGTGGATTGATGCCATGAAAGATGAAATGAGTTCTCTACATAAAAACCAGACTTTGCAGCTTGTACCTAGGCTAGAAAATCAAAAGTTAGTGGACTGCAAATGGATTTTTAAGTTCAAAGAGGGTTTGACCAGCAAGGATCCAGTTAGATTTAAGGCTAGACTTGTAGCAAAGGGGTTCACTCAAAGAGAGGGATTAGATTATAATGAAATATTTTCCCCTGTGGTAAAATATACCACTATAAGAATGATTTTAGCCTTAGTAGCACATTTTAATTGGGAACTTGAACAGCTAGATGTAAAGACTGCTTTTCTTCATGGTACTTTGGAAGAAAAGATCTTTATGAAGCAGCCTGAGGGCTTTACCGTTAGAGGAGAATTGGATCTAGTATGTTTATTAAAAAGATCTCTTTATGGCTTAAAACAAGCTCATCGTCAATGGTATAAAAGGTTTGACATGTTCATTACTAAGATAGGTTTTAAAAGAAGTCAATATGATATGTGTTTATATTATAAAGGTTCTTCTCGTGGTAATACTATATTTTTGCTGCTGTATGTTGATGATATGTTATTGACTGGACAAAATGTAGAGGAAATTCAGAAAATTAAAACAAGTCTAAAATCAGAATTTGATATGAAAGATTTAGGGGCTGCTAGAAGGATTTTAGGAATGGACATTGTTAGAAACAGAAAAAAAATGACTTTATTCTTAAATCAGAAACATTATTATGATAAAATATTGAACAAGTTTTCAATGTTTACTGCTGTTCCTTCTAGTGTACCCTTAGCCAATCATTTTAATTTGTCCATTGCTCATTGCCCTAAAACTGAACAAGAAAAGGAAGATATGATAACAGTTTCTTTATGCTAATGCTATAGGATCTTTAATGTACACAATGATATGCACTAGACCTGACATTGCACATGCCATAAGTGTTTTGAGTAGATTCATGTCTAACCCGGGTAGAGAGCATTGGGAAGCTCTTAAGTGGTTAATGAGGTATATTAGAGTTACTATGGATCATGGTTTACTGTTTAAACATAATAGTGAAGGTGTAACTCTAAGAGGTTATGTAGATTCTGATTTTGCTGGTGATAAGGATAAACGGAGATCTACTACTTCATATATGTTTACTTTGTGTGGAAGTTGTATCAGCTGGAAATCACAATTACAGCCTATTGTAGCTCTTTCTACTACATAGGCTGAATATATAGCCACCACAGAAGCTGTAAAAGAGGCTTTGTGGCTGAAAGGTCTGTTAACTGAACTTAAACTATTACATCGTAAGGTAGCAATATTTTCTGATAGTCAAAGTTCAATTTTTCTGTGCAAAAATCCTGTTTTTCACGAAAGAACTAAACATATTGATGTTAAATTTCATTTTGTGCGAGATGTGATTGCTTTGGGGCTGTTACAAGTTGTAAAGATTCCAACAGAGTGCAATCCTTCAGATATGGGAACAAAGATACTTTCTCTGAGCAAGTTTAGTGTGTGCAAACAGCTGCTCAGAATTGAACCAGGATGATTTGTAGAAGCTCTTAGCTGTGAAGCTGAAGTGAATGTTCTGCATTCAAGTCTTTATGTATTAAGGTGGAGATTGTTAGTTATAATACATAAAGGACCAAAACGTATCGTTTTACTAAAGCTATTTTTTGAGGAAACTAAAATGCACAGCTTTGCTGTGTTGCTGCATTCTATATTTACAAGTTTCTATTTTGTAATCGGGCAGATGTGAGAATTGAGATATTAGGGCTTGGAATAGGCTAAAGGTTTTCTCTTGTGGTGAGAAGACGATTCTTTTGGCTGTTTTTCTTTTTCATGTGGTTCTTGGGTTAATCTCTGTAAGGTTTCTTAGAGATATATATGAGAGTTAGGAGTTAAAGGTTTTGGTGGTTTTTTGATTCAGTTAGTCCTTGTAAGATTTCTGTTCTTAAGCTTGTAATCTCCGATTCAATAAGAAAGCAGAGGGTTCCTTCGGTGGAGCTAACAGAGGATGTAGGCAACTTATGCCGAACCTCTATAAATTTGTGTTCTTGTGCTTTCTTTCTCTTCTGCAACTTATTTCTTTTATTTGTTCAAGTTATAACAGACTTCATTCATCCTGTGATCTCTGAATATGAAAACAATTGTTTGTTGGCTTTCCTACAAGCGAGGAAATTTTTGGGATTGTAAAGGGCATGAATCAGGTCAAAGCGCCTAGTCCTAATGGCATACCTGCATTGTTTTCTCAAAATCATTGGATCATTGTTGGTCCTAGGATTGTTAGTTTAGTGCATAATGTCTTCCATTCTGATCGTATTCTGAAGGCAGCTAATGACACTTGTGTCATTCTTGTTCCCAAAGTAATTCATATTTCTTTGTTCATGCACTTGCTACCCATCAGCTTGTGTAATACTCTTTACAAGACATTTCTAAGCTCTTGGTTGTACGTGTCAAGCATTTTCTTGATAAAATTGTTTCTCCCACTCAAACTTCTTTCGTCCCTAGAAGGTGGATTGGGGAGAATTATGTTCTTGCAAATGAGATAGTTTATAGCATGAGACAAACGAAATTGGAAAAGGCTCTTGTTGGTATTAAGATTGATATGAATTAGGTATATGGTCGTGTTAATTGAAAGGTGCTTAATGAGTTACTTGTACAGTACGGTTTCTTTTTGAGGAATTTCTCTCTAATTAGCAAGTGCTATATGATTGATTCAATTTATATCCTTCTCATTGGTAGTATATATGGTATAGTGAATATGAAAAGAAGGTTAAGACAAGGGGACCCCATTTCCCCATATATGTTCCTTTTATCGGAACTTCTCTCTCATATGATGTTGAAACTAAAGGCTGAAGGTAAAATTCAAAAGGTTAAATTTGGTATTTCTGCTCCTGCCATTTCACATCTCTTCTTCACTGATGACATTTTCTGCTAAGCCAATAAAGAGAACATCCTAGAGGTGAGCAAGTGTTTGGAACAATAATGCTAGTGGTCAGAAGATCAATTTCGAGAAGTCTAGGTGTTTTTTTTTCTCTAAAAACACTCGTAGGGAGACCAAGGCTTTGGTGAAAATAGTACTAAATATGAAGGATTTACCTAAAGATGCTAAGTATCTCATAAACCCTTTATTTGTTCGGAGGAACAAAGTTGTTGCTTTGAAGATTTAAGAGCTAAAGTCGAGTCGAGAATCAGTGGTTGGAAGGCTTAGCTTTATCCATGACTGACCGTGCTACATTAGTCAAATGTGTTATTACTACCATATCTTTTTATACTCTGACTTCTTGTAAGCTTTCTCCTAGTTGGTGCAAGAATGTGGATAATTAGGCTCGTAAATTCTTTTGGATTGGCAATGAGTCAAAAAAGAGATTATTTTATCATATTGCTTAGAGTAGGATATATGCCTCTAAGCCTTGTAGGGGTCTCGGCATTAGAAAATTGGAAGATATTAACAAAGCTCTCATCTGCAATCTGGAATGGCTTCAAGCTAAGAAGGAAAACATAGTCTCTCTTCAAGCTCTAAAAGCCAAGTACTTTCTTCATTCATCTTTTATGAAGTGTAAGAAAAAGAGAAATGCCTATTGGCATTGGTCAAGTATTCTGAGCATTCGAAGCATTATTGCCAAAGGAATCTGCTATCGTGTGGGCAAATGAGATCGATCAACTACTGGGAGGATCCTTGAATCCCCAAGAATCCTAATTTTCCTCCCAATCCTTAAGCACAAGTCCTCTTTGGAGACCATGAGGATGGTGGACTCTTTCATTTCATTTGATGGTAGGTGGAAGGTTGATATCTTATACTAGATTTTCCATCCTGATACGGTGAACAACATTAAAAACATATTTTGGGGTAACATAAGCTTCACGATGAACTTGTTTGGCTTACTGAGAAGTTCAAAAATTCACAGTTAAGTCTGTTTATCGTCTGTTGCATCCTGTGGAAGGCTCCTCGCATCTTTAGTGGAAGAACATTTATAAGTCAACTCTCCATTAAAGGCTGAAGTTTTTCATGAAGAGGCTTGTGATTAGAAGCCACCCCACGTTTGCTTGGCTGCATGAGCGAAACTTCACTGCTCATGGTACCATATGTCCTCACGGATGTGGAGTGAACGAAATAGATACCCACCTCTTCTTTCAATACCAAGTTGCTCGAGCTATCTGGTTTGCTTCTAAATGGAATACAAGGTGGGAAGGTTTTAATTTTGGTGACATATTTGACTTTTTGATATTTGTTGTCCCTCACAATGTCTTTTATTTGGTACATTTGGATGATCAAAATGATTTTTTGTTATTTGCTTCTCTCATTCTTAATCATTAATGGGAGGTTAAGAATGATTTTGTGTTTAATGGAAGAAGTTTTTAATTAGTTGACACATGCAGGTTTTGAACAGCAAGTTTGGTGAGTTTAAATCTGTTTTAGATAACCATCGAGAATCTGCTTTGGGTTCTTCATTGATGTATGTCACATGTTACCCCCAGAGCATCAACTTTTTTTAGATCAACTCTGATATGGCTATTAAAATGGTTGAGCTTTTGTTTCGGTGGTGGCAAGAGATCATAATGGAAAATTTCTTGGTGTTCACATGTTCTGTGAATGAATGGATGTCCCCACTGTAGCTAAGTATTTCAGCATTCGTAAGTCTATCCATATGGCTCTTCTTGAAAGATAACAATATGTTATTTTTGAGTCTGATACCAAAGTTGTTGTCTAAAACCTCAATGATGTTGGATCGAATCTTGCTCACTAATCTATGGCTGGATTATGTCACTCTATTCGCATCCTATGTTCTACTTTTGTTTCTTGTTCTTTTTTTGGACCCCCAGAAATTGTAATTGTATTGCTCATAATATATGTAAATGGGGGGCTTGCCAATGACTTTCCTAGTCTGGTTTCTTTTTCTCTTCTTTCTTGTATTTTGGATACTAGTTTGACTTCTAGGCATGGCCCGAAGGCTGACTTGTGAGTCTCCTTTTCTAGCCAAAAAGAAGAAGGCAAAATACAGAGAACAAGAACAAAGAAAACTCTCTGTATTTTTTGGATACGAGGCTAAAAGTTTAAAGGTACTAGACATGTTGGGGTGTTTACATTGTGATTAGACAAAAAATTTCTTTCATTGTGATTTTGTTTTTTCAAAATTCAAATTTATGGTACACATAAATTTAATTATTATTTTTTTGTTTTTTACTTCAGAAGGTAAGTTCAGTCGCTTTATTTATGTACTAAGATATTCAACGTAGATGTTGAAAATCTCAAATTATTATTATTATAAAAAGAAAGGTTAATTTGCATTTCAAATGAATTATACAGCAGTAAACTTCACGAACATATCTCTCAATTTGAGTAATGATGCAAGAACTATTTAGTCTACCATCATATTTACCATTTATACACATGTTTCTAGCTTACTTGTTAACATACTATTATATTTTAAATATGTATAAGTGAACATTTAAAAAGATAAATGTAATAAATGTAAGCCAATCGAATAATGACAAGTATATAATTTATAAATAAACTTATAGACTAAATGGTACCTCTAATATTATTCTTCAATTTATCATGAAACATATATTTATGCTGTACTAAAAAAATTTAATATGAAAAATTAAAATCATAAAAATAATAAGTCAAATTACAAAAAATGCATATATTGATGTTATACCCATCAGTATATCTCTCAATATAAGTTGGAATATATCTCACTTAAGATCGAATGTGAAAAAAAATATTAATATGTGTGATATGGCTATCTTGATCAGCTTTCAACCATTATTATTATTATTATTATTATTATTATTATTATTGGATTGGAAAAACATGTCCAGAAATTTCAAAGCGTTGGCAGCGGCAATTCTGCTAGGGTTCAATGGTGTCGTTCATCCTTTTCGGTGATATTCTTTTCGCCGGTGCGGTTTCAACGTCGGTTTGTGTCTCAGGTGTCTCGGGTCGACGGTTTTGCAACATCGGCAACTGTTTTGTTTCATGTCTCGTAGTTTTTTGTTGTCAGGGTCAGTTTTGTCACGTTGGCAGCGGTTGTTTGGTTCTCGGCTTTGCAACATCGAAAATTCCACAAAGGGGGCTTTCTGTTTTCTAGTTTTGTTGGTTCTGTTTTCTAGTTCTCGATTTCTGGTTGCTGATTTCAGTCTGCAGGAGAGTTCTGCTTCGGGTTATAATTGGCTGTGTTTCAATTCCAATGGCTTATGGGTTGCAGTGGCTTGCAGTTTTTGACGTCTGGTTTGTCTGATTCATGAGTCTTTGACTTCTAGTTCACAAAGACAGTAGCTTCATAGTTCACGATGGTAGGCTGACACGGTTTTGATTTTGGCTTCAGGTGGCAGGTAGTAGCTTCGGTTGTGGCAACTCAACGGTTTTGGTTTGGCATCGTGGTGGTGTTTGACAGTTTTCGTTGGTGGTGGTAAGCATGGCCGATGAGTGTTATTTTCATCCTTGTGATCTTTTTGGGGGTTTAAAAGGGAAATCTTTGGTTTCTACTATGGTGCCGGATAAACCTTCGGCTCTGACTTTAAGATCTTACGCTCAGGTTACAATGGGAAAGTCTACTCCGATAGTTCCCCCGGGTTCAGTGTAGATGAGTAAGAAAGGGAAATATGTTACAATGAAGATTAATCAACGGGCTTTGCAGGATCGAATAAATATGTGTCTGTTTTCGTTGATTATCAGGGTGATTTTGGCTAAAGGAGACACGCCATAGAAAGTGTATGATTTGAAGCAGCGTCTTTCTACGGTTTAAGGTATCCAAAATTGGCACCTAATAACTTTCAGGAAGGGTTTCTTCCATGTTCTTTTTCATTCAGTAAAGGACAAAGTGTCAGTCTGGGCACGAGGCTCTTTCAATGCAAAACCGGGTATTGTCCGTTTACAGGAATGGACTCTTAAGTTTAATCCAGCTATGCAAAAATCCACTAATGCACAAGTATGAATTAGGCTAATTGGTTTGAATTAGGCTTTTTGGCATCCTCAAATTTTCTAGGATATTACGAAAGAGGTGGGGGTTCCTTTAAAATTTGATGTGGCGAATGGTGATTTCGGTCACTATGCTCGGATTCTAGTGGATGCGGATTTGGCTTATGATCTTCCTAATTTCGTTGTTTTGGATGTAGATGGATTGGATTATGAAGTAGAAATTTTTTATGAAAGATTGTCGTTGTTTTGCTCTGCATGCAATAACGTTGGCCATGCATTAGCTTCATGCAGACTCTTAAAGCGAGAAGGTTTTGCTTCCTAGGTCCCAAAGGATACTAAATATAAGCAAGTTTTTGCTCCAAAGGTTCCCTTAGAGACTACACTGGGTTTGATGCCAGAAAAGGAGTCGGTGGTGGTTTCTTGGAAGGCAAATGAGGTTAAGGGTGGCAATGCAGGGCAACAGCTGGTAGATGGAGTTTCCACTAATATGCTTTTGCTGTGCTTTTCGATGACAAAGATATCTTATCTGCTAGGCAGCCCTCTGCCTTGCAACAAGTTTCTTCAGATTTTCCAGGTTTTCAGATAGCAAATATGGAAGAATTGGATGTGGTCCCTTGCGAGATTCTCAGAAAATCTTGGGCAGATAGGGCAGATGAGGAATCTTTGGAAACGATTGATGACGCAGATGAAGGGCTCCAACTTTTGTTGTTAGCAGAAAAGGATTCAGGTTCGAATGTGGAGGTTTCTTCGAAGCAGGATGACTTGGGGACACCGGTGAGTACGGGATCTAGGTCATCAGTGCTGCAGATTACTTCTATCCCATTGGAGGAGAATGTTTCATCAACTGCCATTGTGCCTTTTAAGGAAGGGGCATCTACTAGGGGTGGGAAAGTTTGGCGTAGAGGAAGGGCTTGCTAAAAATGTGAGTCAGAGATGAGTGGTCATAAGCCTTCAACAAGGGCATCATCCTCAAATTTTAAATGAAGTGCTTTTATTGGAATTGCAGAGATATTGGAAATGAGGATACGCAATTCGCTTTAAAAACTTTTTGCTTTCAACATAATCCGGATATTTTTCGCCTAGTAGAGCCATTAGTGGCATGGTTCTCTATTACTGGGTCTTTTTGGTGATCTTTAGGTTTGGGGTTGTTAGATTCTAACATGGTCAATAATGGGAATTCTACTTTGTGGGTGCTCGTTCGCTTAGATAGCACACACTTTTACAAAGTTTTTTCGAAAGAGGAACAACATATCACGTTTAGTTGTTCTTTTTATTCTTAGACTATTTATTTCACTTTAATTTATGCCAGTGTTTTTTATCGACACCGGAGATGCTTGTGGTCTTCTCTGGTTCATTTAAGCAGTTATTTACTTGGTCCTTGGGTTGTTGTTGGCGACTTTAATGCTATTTTGGGTTTACATTAGAAAACAAGTCCTATTTCTTGTAAGATTTCCTGTAGGGAGTTTCAGAATACAGTGGACAATTGTAACTGGTTATCGATTGACACCAAAGGTGCGGTTTTCACTTGGGCAAGACGTGATCTACGAGGTTATGCTAAAAGTAAATTAGACAGAGCTTTTTGTAATAACATGGGGGCTGGTTTTTGGGATTCTATTGTTTGCCATGCTTTACCCCACCACCATTCAGATCATAATCCTTTGGTTCTAAATTTGTTGAAGAAGCAGCTTTCAGGTCCTAGGCCTTTTCGCTTCTTGTCCATGTGGATGACACATTTAGGCTTTATGGAGGTTGTCAGTAAGGGTTGGAGCTGTTCTAGTTTTGGTGATCCCATGCAGGTAGTTATGGCTAAGTTGAATTCTATTAAGCAGCAACTTAAAATTTGGAATCTGATTACATTTGGGAGGGTGGATACTAGAATTTTAGAAGCTCAGCATAATTTACTTGCTATCCAGACTCAGATTGGGTCACAGGGGGTTTCAAATATTTTACTTCAGGAGGAAGTGTCGGCCCAATTGGCTTTGGATTTGAAGTTACAACGACATGAGATGTTTTTAAAAGAGAAATGTCGTACTAAATGGTTGGATTCTAAAGATAGAGATTCAACTTACTTTCAAATATTGATGAAATTGAGGAAGATTAACAAACCTTTGGCTTCTCTGTTGATTGATAGGGTGCTTATTCAGGATCATCAGCAAATTAAAGATCATGTGGTTTCTTTCTACAAAGATTTATTTTCACATCCGGTAAGTGAGCCATTGGATATGGGTCTGATAAACCAAATTATTCCTGCCTCGGTGACAGAAGAGGATAATTCATGTTTATGTGCAATCCCTGTTTTGGAGGAGGTTAGATCTGCTGTGTTTGAGTTGGATGCTTCGAGTGCTCCTGAACTCAAACTTTATGGTGCTAATTCTAAAGGTGAAAGATACGGCTACTATTGATCAGTTTCGACCAATTATGCTTAACAACTTTATCTTTAAGGTCATCACTAAGATTCTAGCTAATCGGCTAGCTGTCATTGCCCATAAGGTGGTTTCTCCGAATCAGTTTGGGTTTATCAAAGGTCGGTACATTCAGAATTGTATTGCAGCAGTTTCACAGTGTGTGAATCTACTTGACTAAAAATGTTTTGGAGGTAATATAGCTATGAAGATAGATCTTCGAAAGGCCTTTGACACCTTAAATTGGAATTTCTTGGTGGCAGTTCTTAAGGCTTTTGGGTTTTCTGATATTTTTTGCACATGGTTTCAAATATTTTGCTTCAGGAGGAAGTGTCGGCGCAATTGGCTTTGGATTTGGAGTTATAACGACATGAGATGTTTTTAAAAGAGAAATGTTGTACTAAATGGTTGGATTCTGGAGATAGAAATTCAGTTTATTTTCACAGATTGATGAAATTGAGGAAGATCAACAAACCTTTGGCTTCTATGTTGATTGATGGGGTGCTTATTCAAGATCATCAACATATTAAAAATCATGTGGTTTCTTTCTATGAAGATTTATTTTCATATTCGGTGGGTGAGCCTTTGGATATGGGTATGATAAACCAAATTATTCCTGCCTCGGTGACAGAAAAGGATAATTCATGTTTATGTGCCATTCCTATTTTGGAGGAGATTAGATCTGCTGTTTTTGAGTTAGATGCTTCAAGTGCTCCTAGTCTAGATGGATTTTTTGGTTTATTCTTTCAACACTGCTGGGAGATTGTGGGTGAAGATGTTTGTGGGGCGGTCTAGTTTTTCTTTCAGCATGGTCAGCTTGCTTCAGGTTTGAACTCGAACTTTATGGTGCTAATTCCAAAGGTGAAAGATGTGGCTACTATTGATCAGTTTCGACCTATTATGCTTAACAACTTTATATTTAAGGTCATCACTAAGATTCTAGCTAATCAGCTAGCTGTCGTTGCGCATAAGGTGGTTTCTCCGAATCAATTTGGGTTTATCAAAGGTCGGTACATTCAGAATTGTATTGCAGCAGCTTCAGAATGAGTGAATCTTCTTGACCAAAAATGTTTTGGAGGTAATATAGCTATGAAAATAGATATTCGGAAGGCATTTGACACCTTAAATTGGAATTTCTTGGTGGCGGTTCTCAAAGCTTTTGGGTTTTCTAATATTTTTTGCACATGTATTCATAATATTTTGTCTTCTGCTAGAATTTCAGTTCTTATAAACGGGTCTCCTTTTAGATATTTTTCATGCACGAGGGGCATTAGACAAGGAGATCCGCTTTCTATATTGTTATTTTGCATTGCGGAGGATTTTCTAAGTCGTCTTCTTTTGCATA
Organism: Ochetophila trinervis; assembly: GCA_003254975.1. Classification (NCBI taxonomy): domain Eukaryota; kingdom Viridiplantae; phylum Streptophyta; class Magnoliopsida; order Rosales; family Rhamnaceae; genus Ochetophila; species Ochetophila trinervis. The sequence goes on from QANX01003958.1 coordinate 77,076, forward strand.
AAGTTCAGCATCAGGAGTTGATTCCTATTCCGGCTGCCTGTGGTGTTGCTGCTCTTTCTCACTTTTTATATGCCGATGATATTCTTCTTTTCTGTAGAGGCTCTTCAGCAAATATCAGAAAGGTTGTAGAGGTTTTTCAGATTTATGGTACAATGGCAAATCAACATGTAAGTTGGGAGAAGTCTCACATCTTTTTCAGTAAGCATATTACAGCTTCTAGACAGTCTAGGATGGCTTAGGAGGTTGGTATAAAGCATGGTTTTTTGCCTTTTGTATATTTAGAGGTGCCTTTGTTTACAGGTCAACCTAAGGTTTTACATCTTAAGCCGATTGCTGACAAAATATTGGGTCATTTTGATGCGTGGGCGGGTCGGGTTTTGTCTTATGTCGGGCTGGTTTGTTTGGTTAATTTGGTCATAATTTCATCTTTTGTTCATTCTTTCATGATTTACAAGTTGCCGGGGGAGCTTTTGAAGTATATGCAGAAAGCCATTCGTAATTTCATATGGACATGATCTATTAATGATTCTTCGGGGTTGCATGTTTCTTGGGCTCAATGTTGTAAACCAGTGCAACTGGAAGGTTTGGGTATAAAAAATTTGCAGCTTTTCAATTCCGCGTTGTTAAGCTCTTTAGCTTGGAAAATTTTGACAAATATTTCTTTTGAGTTTAACTTTATCTGAGCTAGGTCTTAAGGTAAATTTCAAACTCGCTTTTATCTTAGATATTCTATTTGGGCATCCATAAGACCGATTATGGCAAATTTGTACTCAGATAGTATTTCGCTTATTGGACGGCATTCCAATGTGAAATTTTGGAGTGATAATTGGTTGGGACATCCTTTTATTTCTATTTTTAATTTGAATAATTTTGTCTAGGATTCGGATATTCATGTGTATCATTTCTTAGATAACACGGGAAAATGGTTATTGACAAGGGAATTTAAGGAGCATTTTCTAGAGGTGGCCAAGAAAATTGAGGAAATTAAAGTGTCAGCTTGGGAGATTGATCGTTTGGTTTGGAAATATTCAAAAACTGGGAATGTTGTTTGCTAGGATGTGTATTCTCATTTCCATTCTTCTTCGATAGCTAGTGGTTGGAAACGATATCTTTGGAAATCCTTTATTCCCCTTTCTCGGAGTATTTTTTGTTGGCGTTTGTTTTTGTGACGTCTTCCAGTTGATTCAGCTTTGATTTACTTCAGTGTCTCAGTGTTATTACTTCAATGTCTCAGTGTTATCTTTGTAAAGCTGCAAGGGAGGATCTGGAACATCTTTTTATGCATTGCAGTTATGCTTCAGCTGTATGGAACCATCTTGGTAAATTGTTTGAAACAAAGGTGCATACTACAGGTACAATTTTAGATTTGTTTATGGAAGCTTGTAGTATGAATTGGAGCCCTCAAATTTTAAATTTGTGGATTGCTGGGATTGTTTATGGATTTAATACGATTAAGAAATCGAATTTTGCATGCAGGGGATTTTATTTCGATCTCAAAGGCTATCTCCTTTATATCGGGTGCAATTAAATTTGCAAATTTGAAGCAAATGGGTAAAGTTTATAATTCTGCTAAGGATTTGGTTATTGCTCGTCGACTTGGTGTGGAGCCTTTTTTTCCCAAGGCTCCAAAAACTATTTTGGTTCGCTGAGTTTTTCCACGGCCAAATTGGATTAAAGTAAACACAGATGGGACAACTTTGGGTAGCCCGATTTTAGTAGGAGGAGGAGGAGTTTTTAGAAACTGTAGAGGGTTTGTTACAGGTTGTTTTGCGGTGCCGTTTGGTGATCTTTGTGTCTATGCATGCACTAGAATGTGCAAAAATTGGAGCTTGGCATCATATTTGGTTGGAAAGTGATTCTATTTATATGGTGAAGATTTTAAAGACCCGTTCTAACATGGCTCCTTGGAGATTTCAGTCGCGTTGGTCCTTATGCTTGGACTTTATTGTTGGTATTCAGTTTCAGGTGTCGCATATTTACAGAGAGGGTAATAGAGTGGCATATATTCTTTAAAAGCATGCGCTGAGGATCTCTCAAGCAGCTTGATGGTCGTTTATTTCGTCTTTCTGTGCTTCAACTTATCATGAGGATTTGTCTGGTCAAGAAGCTTATAGATTTGCTTAGAATAGTTATTCATGTCTGCTTAGCTAGTTCCACGTTAGCGGTTAATTTTGTTTTGCTTATTGTATTGTGTTTTTCAGATTTGATTATTACTTTTTCTTATTTTTAATAAAGCTCGCTTGTTTAGCTTTGAGTGGGGATGCTAGCCTAGTTGGGATGCCTACTCTATAAGCTCTTCAAATAAATCATCATCATCATCATCATCATCATCATCATCATCATCATTATTATTATTATTATTATTATTATTATTATTTTTATTTATTTACCAAAATAAAAAGTCCATCAAGTCCAAAGCAATTCGTGGTCAGTTGGCCTAATAATATAGTCAATTGCCCCATTGTGGTACAAGAAAGATTATCGAGAAGATAAAAGTCCATGGTGAAAATAAATTAACCACTAAAATAAATATTAATGGTAGAATTATTAAAATATTTATTAAATTTATTTATTAAAACTATGGCAGATTTGATAATATTTAATTGCTTATTTTTTTGATTCATTTATCATTTAAAAATTTATTTATTTATATTTAAATTATATGAACACATAAACTAATAATATATTAATATGTATCATTTAGTATCACTACGCCAAAAACCTTAATAGGCAACACCAAATGCGTGACGAACCAAAAAAATTGTGTCACGAAAAATTAACGACGACACAAACATAATGCGCCGTCTTTATTTGAAGAAAACAGCACCCCAAACATGACGCTAAAATGTGCGAGAAAGTATCTTTTGTGACACACAATTGACAAACCTCTCGAAAAATTTGGCGCCAAGCATATCGGCAACACGCATTCGGCAAGTGTTGCGAAAAATCTGCACGCCAAAAACATTCGTGAAAAGCATTCATAAAGTGTCGCAGAAAATCTACGCGGCAATTACATTCAGCGATACCCATTGGACAAGTATCGCAAAAAAGTTGCACGCCAAATACATTCCGTGACACATATACTTCATACGTCGTGATTAGGGATACAACAATGGCGACACTAGTTTCGCCATTTCTCTTCGTTTCTCAGTCGTAAAAATGTGCGACACCAGCGTCGCGTGTTCTCTTATAAAAGAATGGTATTAAAAAGTATTTGTACTAACATGCATATGCCTCGGTATTTAATTCATATCACACTAAAAATTAATTCACACCTACCACAATTATTTCACAATACCAAAATAATTAATTCATACCTATCATTATCTATCTATAAATACGTACATCTATTTTGAAAGAGAATCATCTACTATTGTAAAAGAAACATTCGTCAGAAAAGGAAAAAAAGCACAAATACATATGCATAAATATTCTTACATTTTTTTGTCTTCGATTTAGATGAAATGTTAAAATATTCTTGATCATTGCTCTCTTTTATAAGTTCAACCCACTACAAATCGTCGATCCATACGCCTCAGGTATTTCACCTTCATACATATCGAAGGTTTCATTTTGGTTTCTTTAGATGGGGGTCGAAGCGGATTGCAAAAGCAACAATCTTTGGCAAACGAGGATTGAAGAGGAGCTTTGTCGGTGGGAGCAGCTATGAAGAATGTACATACGAGGCAGAGAGTCAAGATGCTGACTCGGACATTAATACACTAAATTACAATATTTAATAAAATAGTTAAATTATATTGTGGTTGAAAAACATATGTTTGCTAATTTATCGATCAATTTATTGATAACATATTGAAGTACTTGTAATCAACTCATCTATTATTGTAAAAGAAATATTATTCAGAAAAAAAAAATTCAGCAATATCCGTTATTGGCGACTCTAGTGTCACCAATAACTTCAAACTGGCGACGCTGGCGTCACCAATAACTTGTTGGCGTCGCCAATTACTTCAAAATATGCATCAGTAACTTCAAAACCGAAAACAGAATTTAATTCCAACCTACTAACATTTAATTTGCACCCACCATTATCTATCTATAAATAGGCACATCCTCACGTTAACAATCCACATATCATGATTTGTTTCTTTCTTTTACATATATATATATATATATATTTTTTTTTTCTTGCCCTATATTTTGAAATAATTTCAGCTGTTATGCCCAATTATTCAGCCGAAATTATTTCAAAATAAAAGAAAAGAATAAAATATTCTTCGACCATCGGAAAAAAAAAAAAAGCAACTATGCATGTATTGAAATTTTTCTTGGTTTCATGATCTCTTAGCTTATATTATTTCAAAATATATGGAAATGATAAAATATTTATGATCTTTAGTCTCTTTGATCTGTTCGACCCACTTCAAATGGTCGTATATTATTTAGGTATTTCATATACCTTTAGAGATCAAATGTTTCATTGTTATTACAGGAGGATTCTTTGTCCTGTGTAAAAGAATGGCAATCAATTAATACTTGGACAAGGCTCGCATTTCTTCTTCTGCTCCCTTGGTCATTTGCATTTGTCGATCGAGATCTGCAGATTTTAATGTAAACCTGATGATGATATGCTCGAGATGCATATATATGGATAATTTATATATGTAAACATGTTTGTGTAATTTCAATAAAAATATTTCACATATTTCGTCGGATATTGTTTTGTATATAATATATATATTTATATGTATATTCCATATATGTATATGTGTAACACCACACTCTCTCTCCAACCAATATTGTCTCCAATTTAGCCACCGCACTTCAGACGGTATGGAATTTTTGGTCAGACTTCCCAGGGGGTCACCCATCCTAGGAATGCTCCCACTGGAGCACGCTTAACTCCAGAGTTCTTCCAACTCTGAAGCCAAACGCTCTGAAAAGGCCTTGGTTGTTAAGAGAGTGCTTACTTTACATTTGAACCATTACCACATGACCCCCTTTCCACACCCAGGCAATGTGGGATTGGACACCGATCTCTGCCAGTAAGGTAGCCTGCCAGTGCCTCGCACCCGCCCACACTTACTCTGGCTATGCCAGTAAGGTAGCCTGCCAGTGCCCTTTGCACCCGCCCACACTTACTCTAGCTTTTTAGATCCGGGTCGTCACAATATGTATATGTATATGTATATGTATATGTATATGTATATGTATATGTATAAGTTTATGTATATGTATATGTATATGTATATGTATATGTATATGTATATGTATATCTTTTAGGTATATGTATATCTTTTAGCTATATATATATATATATATATATATATATCAAAGAGCCTTAATTAATTCACCAAAAATATATAGAAAAGACAATAATAAATAATATACTTAAGGTATTATTTTTAAAAAGTAATCAATATATAAACGATCAAATAAATTTAAATGTTTCCGCATTCATTAAACAATTGATATTACATTATTTCAATAAAAAAGCTTAATTAATTCAATAAAAACAATTAATTATGTTCATTTTGAAACATTTAAACTTTAATTTATATACGTAAAAAATAATTTATAATTATTTGCGACGTTTGCGTCGCCTGTCCAATTTGCAAAATAATTATTTGTGACGTTTGCATCACTTGTTCTCCTTAAATTCAAATTTCATGGTCAACGATTTGTCTACCAAATTGTAATGAATATGCTTCATTTAATGTCCATCCACCTCTTTATGGTTGCAATAAATTATATTTTTATATTTTACGTTATTAATTGAGTTTTAGTTTCTCGATCTATTATCATTTTTTCCATGCCCACAATCATCATACGAAGCTGAACACAAACTCAACCAAAGTTGCACGTTGCAAGTAAGTTTACACTCTTTCAACTCGAATAGATTATGCAGTATTTATATGTTTAATACGCAATATTTCTGCATACTTGTGTTTTTTTTTTTTGTAATTTATAAAGTTTGTTGTTTGGTTACTTTCATATGTTGATGCAATACGAAGATTACTACATTAGTTACTCCAATAATATTTTTTCGAATGGATAAGTCATGGATATATTCGGATAGATGGATCCACACGTTTTGCCAAAGGTGTGGATGAATTTTTAGAGTTCGCGGCGAAAAATGTAAATGATTGTAATGCCGTTCGGTGTCCTTGCATGAAATGTGGCAATATGACATTGCATTCTATAAAGGACATAAAAGGTCACATATATTGGAATGGATTCGATAGCAATTATAGACAATGGATTTGGCACGGTGAATCCTGTGAGTCAGCTGGTGGCGAGGCGTCTTCACAATTTGTTAATCAAGATTTAGAGTTCGATGAAGATGACAACGATAGCGAAGAAGATGTAGCATTCAACAACATTGAAATGACTCATGATGCCTTTAATAATATACATTCCGATATTCCCAAAAATCCTGATCATTTTGCAAGTCTGTTGGAAGAGGTAGAGAAACCTTTGTTTCCAGGATGCACAAAATTTACCAAGTTATCAGATGTTGTCAAATTTTATAACTTGAAGGGTAGATATGGGCATTCTGACAAGAGCTTTTATGCACTGCTGAAGTTGTTATATGAGATGCTATCACGCGATAATGTTTTGCCGACTTCTATTTACTATGTTAAAAAGACCTTAACTGCTTTGGGAATGAAGAGAAGATACACGCATGCCCAGAAAATTGTATTTTGTTTAGAAAACAGTTTGCGGATCTAATGTTATGTCCTAAATGTGGGTCATCCAGATGGAAAATTGGAGAAGATTACAATTATGAAAGTCCCATCGAAGGTTTTATGGTATTTTCCACTGATTCCACATTTTAGAATAATGTTCCACAGTGTTTCGACCGCTAAGAATTTGCGGTGGCATGCAAATGATGGAAAGACTGTAAGAGGCAAAATGCAGCACCCAGCAAATTCTCCAGCTTGGAAATTGGTAGATCGTTATTGGCAAGACTTCGCAGCAGAAGATAGAAACTTTAGACTCGGTATTGCAGCCGATGGAATGAACCCACACAGTTTACAGAGTAGTGTCTATAGTGTTTGGCCTGTGATCAGTGTCGTATATAATCATCCTCCTTGGTTGTGCATGATGCGAAAATTCATGATGTTGACTCTTCTAATATCTGGACCTAAACAGCCTGGCAACCGTATCGATGTCTACTTGGAGCCTTTAATTGAAGAATTGAAATTGTTGTGGGACGAGGGCATTGAAGCTTTCGATGCTTATCGTAGAGAGGAATTCACTTTACGGGCAGTGCTGCTATGGACGATAAATGATTTTCCCGCTTATGGCAACTTAGATGGTCATGCAACGAAGGGATACCATGCATGTCCAATTTGCAGTAAAAATACTTTTGCTAATCGCTTGCAAAATGATAGGAAAATGAGTTTTGTTAGGCATAGAAGATTCCTACCTCATAATCATCCATACAGAAAGCAAAAAAAGGCTTTCAATGGGTTTCAAAATTTTGGAAAGCCTCCGATACCATTGGCTGGAGAGGAAATTTTGGAAAAGCTTAATGCTTGTACTTTTGACGACACAGGTAGAGGTAAAAATTTATGTGGAGATGATGTTGGACATTGTTGGAAAAAGAATTCAATATTTTTTTACTTACAGTACTGGAAATATCTCCATATACGCCACAACTTGGATGTGATGCATATTGAGAAAAATGTTTGCGAAATTATAATAGGTACATTGCTTAATATTCCAGGTAAGACGAAAGATAGAGTAAAAGCGAGGCTGGATTTAGTAGATATGGGCCTGCGGCTTGAATTGGCCCCGTCGGTGCATGGAGCACGAACTTTTTTGCCTCCTGCATGTTATATGTTATCCAAACAAGAGAAACATATATTTTGTCGCTGTTTGGCAGAGCTAAAAGTTCTTAATGGTTATTCATTAAATTTTTGTAATATTGTGAGAATGGATGACTTGAAGCTAGTAGGGATGAAGTCCTATGATAATCGCACGTTGATGCAACAACTATTGCCTCTTGCTATACGTCTGGTGATTACTACAAACGTGCGAGTTGCAATTGCTAGATTTTGTTTTTTCTTCAATTCAATATGTAAAAAATCAATCGAGATTGCATCCCTTGATGCCATACATAGTGATCTCGTGAGGACATTGTGCATGTTGGAAAAGTTCTTCCCACCATCTTTTTTCGATGTAATAGTTCATTTAACTGTGCACCTTGTATGAGAAATTCGATTGTGTGGACCAGTACATTTCAGATGGATGTAGCCCTTCGAGAGGTACATGAAGATATTGAAGAGTTATGTTCGCAACAAAAATTGTCCAAAAGGTTGCATCGCTGAGAGTTATATAACTAAAGAAGCAATAGAGTTCTGTAGTGAGTACCAATGAGGGTTAGATGCAATTGGGAACCCATTGGTAGATATCAAAGGTTGAATGACAATGAAGATGTCGGTGCCCCTATTAAAGGTGGAAAGATGTACCAAATTGATCAAAATCTTTGGGAGCAAGTCCATATGACCGTTCTTTCAAATTCCCCAGAGGTTGAGCCATATAGAAGGTATGGAGTTTTATTGTCATTGCACTATCTATTGCATATTTAAAATGTACATGCATGAATATACGGTTTTGATATCTTGTTTTTTGTGTATTGTTAGTTTTCATTTCGAAGCAGTAAAAGCCGATAAAAGAAACAGAGGAAAGAGAGCAAAATGGATTCAAGACGAACACAACTGCACATTTATGTATTAGTTGCATGATAAGGTATACCTAGAATTTAATATATATCTTTTAATTGTTTGGTGCATGTCCAAACACAATTTATTTACTGCGGTCCTCAATATGCTAATTACTTTCAATATCTGATGTTAATAGGTTGACGCCAAGCAATGTAAACTAACTTGTAATGTGGATGACACATTGAGGTGGCTTGCACAGGGTCCACAATGGGTGGTAACGAAGCATGAAGGTTATGTCATTAAAGGGGTTTGTTTCAACATTGTGGAAATGGACAATAAACATGTCACACAAAACAGTGGAGTGAAGATAGTAGCCCAAGGTATGTATTATGCAACAGCAAAAGACAATAATCCTATTTTAGCGAATATGACTTACTATGGTAAAGTAAGAGAAATTTGGGATGTCAATTACGTTCGTTTCCGCATCACTGTTTTCATGTGTGATTGGGTTGACAGCAGTACCAGTGTGAAAACTAATGATTTAGGTTTTACATGTGTGAACTTTAATAAGTTAGGTCACATATCAGATCCATTCATCATGGCCTCACAAGCACATCAAGTTTTTTACATTGAGGATCAACTTGATCCACGTTGGTCAGTAGTGCTATCTCCACCACAACATGATGTATTTGTTGATGATGTTGAACAAGATAATGACGACGAAGACACTCCCATGGATCACAACCCATTTGCGGATCGTCTTCACACATGGAGGACAACATTGATGTTAACAGTGATGAAGACTATGAAGAAGTTTATATTCGTGATTATTGTGAAAGGATGTGAATATGAAAATTTGCAGACTCTTTAAATTATATATAATTTATATTTACGAGCATTAATCTAAATATTTTATACTTCCTACATTTCATAATTGTTGACTACGTACTAAATTTATTGTTTAATAAATATCTAAATCTAAATTAAGTAAATATTGCATAAGCGTTATTTTTTAAGAATTGTTGACTTAAATTCTTTTTTTTTAACTAACCTGAAACAATTATAATCATACATATTAAATTGCAAAAAAAAAAATAATACTATTAGCGACGCTAGCGTTGGCAATACCATACATATAGCAACGCTAGCATCACAAATTATTATATATAAATTAAGTCAATGTTGCATAAATGATTTTTTTTAAAGAAATGTTGACTTAATTTTAGATTTTGAACTAAAATTATAATTATGTATATTAAATCCAATATAAAAAAACCCGGACACTATTTATACATTATATAGTTACCAAAGAATGAGTTGATAGTATAAGAATATATCAAAGTATAAAATTGCATAAAGATATTTAATAAGTATCTAGGATCTAAATCTAAATTAAGTCAATGTTGCATAAATGTGTTTTTTTTTTAAGAATTATTGACTTAAATTCTTTTTTTTTGAACTAAACATGAAACAATTATAATCATACATATTAAATTGCAAAAAAAAAAGTAATACTATTGGCGACATAACATACATATAGCAACGCTAGAGTCGCCAATATCGAATTCTCATATATTAAATTTACCTAAATATAAATTAAGTCAATGTTGCATAAATGATTTTGTTTAAAGAAATGTTGACTTAATTTCAGATTTTGAACTAAAATTACAATTATGTATATTAAATCAAATATAAAAAAAAATATATATACATTATATAACATATATATATATATATAACTTAAAACCCATTATATTTCAACTATATAATTTAAATTTATGAATTATATATTAAATTTATAATTATTTGTATAATTAAAAATTAAAAGCTCCAAATTATAAAAAAAAAAATATATTAACTGTTGCGACACTAGCGTCGCAAAAAATAAACTTTTAGCAACGCTAACATCGCCTAAGATTAAGAAACGGTGACACAAAGCATCGCTAAAGACCTTTAGCAACGTCTGTGTCGCCTATTTGTAATATTTATAACGGGATTTATTCCCACCAACCCAAATTTACTCCCACCATTCCCCCCCCCCTCCTCTCTTGCAAACCGAGCTATATTGTTCATATTTCCTCTCAAACTCTCACCGCCGTCAGACTCAAACACGCCGCCACCGCCGAACAAAAACCCAGTTGCATGTGTCGAAAATACACGCCGTCGCCGCCAGTCTGAAACCTAAGTGCTTTTTCTTTTCAAGCTGACCAATCCACCTATTCGTACACATGGCGCTGGCCTTTCGGATCCATTGTCGCCACCGCCGAACTGTTGTTCGCCACTGCTGGACACTTGGTGTATTTCAAACGTACACGGCCGGACTCAAACAAGCCGCCACCGCCGAACAAAAACCCGGGTTTGCATGTTTGAATTTTTGATGAATTTTATTTTAATATTTTTGTTAGAAACTGGATAAATTAAATTATGTTTGACAAATTGTGATTGTGTTTAATATGACTGTTTGTATGTAAATGAAATTGTCTATAAATGGATGTTGTTAAATACATATTAATATAAAAAATGTATACGGTTTATGATGGTTTATATGTTTATGATGTAATAGTATGTAATTAAATAAATAAATATTAAATTATACATATTATATTTGTTGATATATAGGTGAACATGAAAAATATGGATAAAAGTATATACGGTTTTACACATTCATTAGTTTTGTGCATGATGGTGAACATTATGCCGTCCATAATACATTAATTTTGTTGATATGTAGGTGAACATTATAACATCCATAATACATTTAAAACATATATATAAATTATTATACATTATAAGCAATAGGCAACATATGTAGAATATAAGCAATAGTATGTGACTTAGGACATTAAATACTATATAGTTATTAGGTGACGCATTAAAATTAAAAGGCGACATATGTACATCGTTTAAAGTATATAAGCAATAGGTGACGCATTTAAATTAGGACCGTTTAACTGCATGCATATCTATTTTTGTGATTGTGTTGTGTGTTACAGATTAATTGATCTGAATGAGGATGATATTGTTCTTCCCCCCGATGTGCCGTTATCGACAGATGATGAAGCAGCCGGTCCAAGTGTTCCAATTCCTAAGCAAAAAAGCTGGGTACCTACAACGTTGAAAGAGTTTAGAAAGGAGGCCGATGCAAAACAGTTGGAACTACTGTTCAATGAGCATGGAGCTCCACTAAACAAGGAAGAAGTAAGGATGGTCAACTTGGAGGGCTCATTCACTCGTTCCACGGTACCGATTGGAGCTAAAAGCTAGAACAATGTGTCTTCAGCATTGAAAGATAACCTATGGGAAGCATTAAAGGTGATATTCCATGGCATATCTAACCCAAAACCCGAATTACATTATAGAGTTATTTACCAAATGCTACATTGATGTTGTTATAGGGTTATTCAAAGAAGGATGACTTTCAAAAGGACCAGACTCTTAGAAGTTGCGCTGGAAAGTGGAGGAGGTTTAAGCACAAGCTGTTTGAGACGTATGGGACCCCATACTTGAAAGACCCCAAGCTATTCAAGTACCCACCCACTGACATGTATACTTTCATCAAATAAGAAGACTGGGATTTATTTCTCAGCCACATGATTGGTGAAGACTTCAAGGTAAAAATAATATCCAAATTGGTTTAGAATTTAATTATGTATGCATGTGTCAAACACTTTATAGATCATATAATTAATTCATCTTAAAATATATGATGTCAACATTAATTACAGAAGTTAAGTGCGGATCGAAAGGAAGTACGCCAAGGCAACAGATATCCCCATCGACTTGGATGTAAGGGATATCAGCGGTTAGAGGTGGAGTTGGTACGTAATATATATAAATATGTATACATGCACACACATTAAGATTAAGTTTAATTTAATTATCAAATATTTACTATTTCCATATGTTGAATGGATGTATATAAATTTAAAGCAAGCTGAGAGAGGCACCACTGAACCGATCGAGCGCGAAGAGCTATGGATCCGCACAAGAACGAAGAAAGATGGACGGGTAGATAATCCGGAGGTTGAGTCAATTGTTGAAAACATTGTGAGTTATATAATTACCAAAATTAGTGGTCATATAATTTATATTAATTATGCATAATTAACCATATTAATATTTTTTCATGCATATTTGTTTTTTGTAGCGTGCTTTAAAGCAGAATGTCACTCAAGGCATTCTTGATGCCTCTCCTCCAAATGATGTGCTTACACAAGCCCTCGGATCCGAGGAGTATCCTAGTCGGCTTCGAGGAAAGGGACAAGGGTACACGGTCAATAATTTTTTCAAAACGCCGTGGCGAAGCACACAAAAGAATAAGAAAGAACCCAATGTAGATGCAAATATCCAAAGGCAGAATGCGAGGATATAGAAATTGGAGCAGGTTTTGAGTAGTCTGTTCGACGTTGTCCGCAAGAAAGGGGCATTGGACGACGTATGTGATCTCGCTGCTGCATGCGGGCTTGACATACCACCGTAGTCACCCGCACATTGATCATGTCATGCAGCAGATCATTCGACCAATGCTCGGAAAAAATGATAGTCGTAATAATAAATAAGAATAAAAAAAAAGGATAAGGCTGCAAGAAGTACGATAATGTCACTGATTTGGGCACTCAGCCTGTTCCTCCTCCATCAGTTTTTCCACCTAGTGATCCTACATCTGTACCACATGAGGTACGTGTACCATTATTTAATTCTTACAATATATTCTTTATATTGATTGTTATAACCCGCTGATGTTTTCCAACATGACGTTGAAATGCAGGACATTGTATGTGAGCTTGCAGAAGGGACACGAGATAACGTTGTGGCAACCGGAACTTTGACAACCGGTAATTCAGTTTGTCATGGTATAAAGTTAGGACCGGACAATGTTAGAGTCTCACTGAACGAAGCGATTGATCTTACTACATTATTACCTGTACCATCTTTCAGAGTGCTATATATGTTAAAGAGGCTAAAGGATCATTCATGGCATGGCCCCGTCATTTTGTTATTTTGTCATCCGATGCGGTATATAACATTATATATTCAAAACTGACTTTTTATGTTCACATATATATGTTAGCTAATTTTTGATACTAAGATGTTTTTTTTTATTTTGGTTTTAGTATTATGGGAAAAGGAGAACATCAAAGGGCAAACAAGTGGTTGCTGCAAGATCAAGTGGCTCACATAGGTCCTAAAGGCCTACACCAGTAAAGGCCGAGCTGGTAGATGTTGCTGCAGCTGATGAATTTGACGCTGCTAGCTCATACAATCTTAGCCCTGCACTTATAGCGTTGAAGGCGGCTCGACCCTTTCGACATGTATCACATATGGATGGCCTCCTTGCCACAGACAGTTGTGGGCTATGAAGTGATGATATCAATTTCGAAGAAAGATATCCAAGATTTTTGTTACATGCTAGAGTTGCAACAATCTTGCATTTTGTTCTACATAAGGTACGTAATTCCAACTTTATTGCATTAATTGCTAAATATTTTATTGCTATCGATTTGTCACATACAACTAATTATGTAAATGATAATTCACTGCTTAGGCATTTACATTTCCGACTGATGGGTGAACAACTAGGGAAATATTGTTTTATGCTCCCTAATGATCTAGCCAATGTAGAAAAGAGAAATCCCGATGAGCGAGAACTTAAAATTTTGATGCAATGGAAAGATGCAAAAAGAGGTCAACTATGGTTTTTCCTGTACTAGTCAAGGTAATATAACTTGTCTAATACTACAATGGATTATTTGAGTTTTATTAAAACATTTGTAATTAATCCCTTTTGTAGAGACCATTGGATGTTGGGTGTTGTTGACCCATACTTAGCAGTCACATGGTTTCATGATGCGTTTCCGAAGAACAACCGTCAAAGAATGGCTGACTTTAGGGGTTTGTTTGATAGGTAAGTTTGCATAATTAACTATATATGTGGATGATTATTAATTAAATTTAATAATTAATTGCTGATTTTATTTCTGGTGATATATATAATGTATGCATAATGTATATATAGGACATATTTGTCTTGGAACTGTACATCCGATGGCCGAAAAAAAGTTCAGTATGAAAAACTTAGATGGCCTAAAACAAAGGTACATAAATAAGATGTGTATATACATAAATAAATAAGATTTTTACACATAGATATTTATTCATATTGTAAATACATATTAATATTGTTTGTGGAACAAAAAATTACTTAGCTATTTAATATAATGATTAACTTGTTTTTTTGTATCACTTTTATATAGATGATAAAACAACCAAGAAATACCGAATGCGGATATTATGTGATGATGGTCATGCATGACTTCATAGTAAATAATGTTGCTCGAGGAAATTTAGCGGACATGGTAATAATTAATAGATTTTTACACTCAGTAAGAATTAATATTATTAGTTAATACTTATTTTAACTATTTGTTAATTTGGTATGGATGTGCAGTTTCAAGATAGTGCTTAGACCCAGCAATATGTCGACCATTTTAGAGCAGAATTGACAACTGTCGTGCTCCCATTCATATCGTAGTAAGATATAATTTATATTTCCGCTTATATATACATGGTTTTAGATGACAAAAATAATGGCACATTTAATTATTGTACTTATAGAAATATTTAACTGCGTGTAATTATGTTGTTTGCATTATTTGTACATATGTAATTTTGTTGTTTGCATGATTTGAAAATATTTGCTTTTTCTTATATCATTTGTTATATTATTTCCCTAGTTGTAAGCTAAACATTGAATGCGGCAATATTGTCCATTAGTTTCTTATCTTCTGAATTAGAGAGAATTGCAGAGAGTCAAGTAAAGGAACTAACCTTATTATAAGCTTTAAAAAAAAGTCAGTCAAGTGGATGGTGAATATGTTATCAATATCGAGAATTTTTGCTGTAAATTTATTGGATTGGTGTGATTCATGCGGACAGAGTTTGCATTGCTAGAAACCCTATGTTGTTTATCACTCTTTCAATTTTACTTTATTTTTTGGTTCAATTATAACTCTTTCAATTATTTTTGTATATTAGTCACTTTTGGGAAGCTACGGATTCATGAATTAATGTATAAAATAATAAAGCAGTACTAGAAATAACAATGAAGGTTTGAAATGATCTCATAAGATGATTTTGTCTAACATAGTATGTAACATGCAAATATGTAGTTCATTTCATAATTGTGTATATAATTTGAGTCATTCATCATTCTATAATAGATAATTAAAGTTAAATTTGTTTAATTTTAATTATTTATATTTATACATTTAGATTTAACAAATCGTTTAATTAGTCAATATAAAGAAATTTGATTTATCCAGCGACGTTTTAAATAGAGATTTGCTACGATTTTAAAAAATGATTCAAATAAATAAGAAATACTGTGACACTAGCGTCGCCATTTGGGTGCAAATTTATCGACGTAGACGTCACATTTTAGGGAAGAAAAGGCGAGGTTAGCATCGCTATTTCTATAAAAAAAACTGCAATGCTAGCGTCACAATTTCTATAAACAACTGCAACGATGGCGTCGCCATTTAGGTGCACATCTGCGACGCTAGCGTCACCATTTTTGTGGCGAAAATGAGACGCGCACGTCGCCTTTGTATTTCATTAACAGCGACACTCAGTGTCGCTTAAAATCTTCTTATTAGCGATGCATATTGTCCGTTACGAATATTTTTCACTATCTGCGACACTTCTATCCGCGACACAAGCATTTACGTCAATATTTACAACTAGCGATGCTATTTTTGCGTCGCCGTTTAGAGTTTTTCATGTAGTGTATATAAATTTAGTAAATATTTTAGTACATATTGTATTATCATAACTTTCTTTTAACGAAGATAAAGCCATAACTTAAGCGGTTTTAAAAAAAGAAAAAAAGCCATAATTTAAGCCTTCAATTACATATTTCCATAAGAGATTTAAAAATAATAATAATAATAAAAAAGTTTGATTGCTTAAACCATGGACCATAAGTTACAGGGCTTACAAATATCTGTATGATGGTAGGGTAGAAGACACAAACACATCCTTCTAGTTTTTTTTTGGTCAAACGCATCCTTCTAGTTAGAAATTAATTATCAAGTTGGAATATGACAAGAACTATATATTATAATTACATTTGGTTCTTTAATCCAATTCCCAACATTTTCCAGCAACCTAGACATGACCCACCAGAATCCATGGCCCATAGCTTTCCGATCCATTGGTTTGTCCACGTGTACTTGTTAATTGTTTAATAATATCCATGATTTAAGGGGAAAAGAAAAAGACAATTTTTTTCTGGTGAAAAAGAAAATGTAAGTAAAATAACTAAGTTCAATTAGTTTAATCACTCGCTCACACACTTTTTGGTGAAATGTATTTCGATATCAATTGTCAAATTCTTTTTGTGATTGAAGATGAAATTGACACTTTCAATTGATATAAATAATATGAATTAAATTGATACTTCGAACTGATATAAGTATATAAATTGTTTATTTACTTCTTTTTATAAAAAAAATAATAATAATCCAAAACCTTGCCAAATGTTATAAGTAATGATCAAAACATCAATATCCACGGTTTATAGAAAGACAAAACTACAAAAATATTGCTGAAAATATAAACAAAAATATCACTGTCGACTAAATTTAAAAAAAAAAAAAGACATTTATAAAAATTATAAATTTTTTAATAAAATTTTAAGATATATTTATTTATTAAATATTTTATAAATTTGATTATAAAAATTAAAAAATATTGAGTATAAATTATATTTCTCATAATCAATAGTCATATAATATTTATTGACAGTAATAAAAAAATATAATTATTAAGTGATGAATTATTTATGAATTATAATAATAATACAAGTGCATAATTATTTAAATATGACTCAACAGTATATAGAATTTCTTAGTAAATTGAAAATTTTTACTCTATTTTTATCTTCATTTTTATCTGTGTATTGATAAAAATATTGATCAAATGACATATCTCTTTGATATTTTTAGATGTAATTATTAATATGCCAACTATATCGGTCTAATATTATATATAATTGTCATTGTTGATAGTAATGGTATAGATATGATACTGATTGAATATGTGCATAATTATTGTCACTTAATGATTGAGCTTGAAAATGTATTCATGAGTTATTACATGATGATATTCTATAACATCCACTAAATAAGGGTTATATTCACTTCCAAACCTCATTGATCTAAAAGTTGTAGAAAAACGAATTCATCTTTTTGCTGTGACATTTCCACTATACTCATAATTGTATGTGTATAGTTTCTACATCAATAATTTTGGGACCACTTGCCTACTTCCATGATCTTCATATCGCGTTGCATGAGTATAGTATTCTTTAATACTAAATGCTCAATTTTTATGAATCAGTGATTATCTTTTGTAACCACTTTTAATTTCACCAGAATATCTATTGATATAATAAATATCACTACTTAAGCGAGAGTCACTATTAATGGTTTGAAATTTTGGACATGTAACCATGGAAAGGCTGAGGCACTAGAAGTTCTAGTTAGTTTTCTAATAAGCTTTTAAAAAATAGCAATATTAAAGCATACTTCTCTATTCTAGTTAGTTTTCTAATAAGCTTTTAAAAAAAAAAATAACACTACTAGAACATACTTTTCTAGTGATTATTCTTGAAACATTAATACTCTCTTCTACTACTTGGAAGACCAATTTTTGAATCACTATTCCCTTCTTTGTCTTTAAATGAACTAGTTTAATCAATTGATTTATTTGATATAATATTAAAAAAATAATTTTTTTGATATTTTATAAAAATTCATATTATTTTTAAAATTCTATTAATATTTATGATTATTTTCAAAAATTTCATAGAAATTTCTATGGATATTTCATAAATATGCATGAAAAATTTGACTAAATTGTGAAAAAATTAGCATAAAAATTTTGACGGAAATATAAAAAATTTCTATAAAAATTAACAAAACTACCTTCATTTTTTTTATCAAATTTTGAAAAAATTAACATGAAAATTTTGACCAAATTGAAAAGTAATTAACAAAAAAATTTTGACAAAAATATCAAAACATATCAAAATTTAAAAAAATATATATATAAAATTATACCAATTTTTCAAAAAAAAAAATGAAAATTTATTTTGATTTTTTTTATCCTTGGTAACGGTGCCAATTTAGCCATTATGTTTTCTCGGGACTAACAAAACATAATGAAGAGTAACAATTATGACTTACGTACTTACACATTCTGTTGGTGTAAAATACAATAATCAATTGTCTCAAGTGTGTGAGCGTGCCACTTTGAACCTATGACAGTCCAAAAAAAAATAAAGTGTGTGCCAATCAATATCAGACTTAAATCAAACGATTATATTAATTACTGAGAACAAAATAATTAAAGGGTTACAAATGCTTTTCAGATCAAATGACTTTTAATTAAAATTTTAAACTAAGAACACTTGACTACTCGAAGTAAATTCTAACGAGAATAGACTAAGTAGTCTATGTTGTAGTTGTGTGTTGATGCGCGACCTTTTTCAAAGTTGATGAAGCCTCTATTTATATAGGAGAATGTGACTCCCTAATCTCTTATACTTTCGATGTGGGACTCCTCTTCTTTCAATACTTATACTTGCTTACTTCACATCACCCTCCCCTTTAAACAATGTGGGACAAATATTGACTCACTTAAATCCACAAAATTAATATTTTTAATAAATAAAAATATTAATTCAAAAAATCCAAGTATGTGGTCCAAACATTGCCCCCCTTGCTTTGTAATTTTTGTGATAAAAATTTGCAAAGAAAAATTGATCATGAAAACTATCCACACCATCAGAAATTTAGTGATCTGCATCTTCTTAAAATTGACAAGTTATAAATTATGTCCCTTTTGCAAATTTCCTTCCAAAAATAAACATATTTTGAGAATTCAATAAAATATAACAATATATCCTAGAAAATATATATTTTTTTCCAAAATATGAGACAACTACTCCACCAAGATTCTTTCCATTTACTTTCCTTCTTTAGCAAATCACAGATATATATTTTTGATGTCATTCCAGCGAACCCTAGCCGCATCTGTTTCTTCCAAAGATACATCAACAATAGTCGACTTCCTTAATTGAAATTGTGTATGCATCTTCCAACAATTTGCTGCTTTGTGAAATTTGTTTCTTACACCCGTAACTTTGTTTTTTTTCTCTTTGCAGTGCTCTCCAAAGTCAAGAAAAAAAAAACAAAACATCTATCCACGTTGTTGCAGACTTCTACTGGTACGTAATCAATGCATGCTTAAACCAACGCATTCTTGCAGTACTCATACACCACAAAGCACTGTAATTTATGCTTACGCTTAAACCTTGCCACAAAATGTATATATGTGTATACAATTTTGTTCTTCTTTTGTCTTTGCAGCATGCTTTTAATTTGGCAAAAATCCTAGAACAGTGCCCAATCTTCTCTGTCGGCCAACAAGGTAAACAAACCGGGCCTATTTCTTCTTCTTCTTCTTCTTCTTCTTCTTCTTCTTCTTCTTCTTCTTCGTTTCGTTTTTTTTTTTTTTTTTTTTACATAAAACCAAATGACCGGGTAAACTGACCATCGAAAAAAACAACCCAACACTATGCCGGCGATTGGTGGATTCTGCGATGGCTACAGCGGTGATGGGTTCTGTGATGGCTGCAGTGGCAGCGTGGTGTCACAGCACTGGACCGGCTTCGCAGCGGAAGCTTTTGGATCGGTTTCGCTCGCGGCAACGAGCATTGGATTCACACATGGCGGAGATGATTGGCTTCGCACACGGCTGCGAGGACGGGCGTTGCGGCGGCTGGCGATTTGGAGAAGACGATCAACAGTGCATGAAACAAACGAGTGTGGCAATCGGGTTTGGAAACTGGCGAGGACTGAACGCGGGTTGCTGGATTCACGGGGCACGGGCTTGGCTGAATTGGGTCATGGACGCGGGCTGGAGGTTTGGGCTGGTGCACGTTGGAGCGGGCTTCGTGGATAGGACTAGCGCGGATCGTGGGCTAGGCGAGGCACGCGGGCTGGAGTGCGTGTTGGGTTGGAGGTGAGCTGGGCTTGAGTCGCGGATGCGGGCTGGACTCAACTTCACACGCGGGCTTGGACTCTGGGCGCGAACCGAAGCACGGCATGCGGGCTTGGAGATGGGAACTGGTGGGCAGGACAGGAGCTGGTGGCTTCGGGCTGGACTTCGCGCTCACGGAACCAGCTGGACGACGGAATGTGGGTTGGAGCACGCGCTGGAGCGGGCTGCTGGGCTGCACGCAGGCTGGAGGCGTGGATCGTGGGCTGGAGTGTGGACTGGGTTATGCGCGGATTGACTGGGCGCGCTGAATTGGATGTGCACATTTTTTTTTGAGTTGTAAGCATACCAATAGTCACGGGCTTATCAGTGTTTGGATGGATGTGCAACTAGAGATGCGCAACTAGACTCGGACAGACATAGACAAACATGCAGTTGGACTCAGACAGACGTGGATGGATATAAACAGACATGCAGCTAAACTGACACCAACGCGAACAGACATAAATAGACATGCAGGTAGACTGACACTGACGCGGACAGACATAGACAGACATGCAGCTGAACTCAAATGGAGGCATATGTGAATTTTAATATATATATATATATATATTATGTTACAATTGCAGCATATTGCCTCTCAGCATTATATCTTTACACATCCGATCTGACATATTGAAGGCGTCTAAATTTTTTTTAGATCATGACTTCTGCTGCACGACGTTTTTTATTCTATCATGCCAACTAAAACTGGGATCCAAATGACAAAGGCAAAATGACAACTGCGTTGACCATCACCTCATCTATGGTTCCAAATTTGATTATTGATGACTTGACAGCTAAAGTGACAACTATGTCTTTATCCACCGAATTATTATCCATGTCCTTCAAGCATGATTGGAGTTTTGCAGCCTTCTGATCCATATCTTTGCGGGTTTCTTCTCTTGTGGAGTTCCAGATAAGATGCCAACTTTCGTGGATAAAGCTGCGATCTCAATTCTTCTATCCAGGTCATCGAGATATGACCCCAACTCATTTGGCATGATACCATCTGTTTGCTTATCCAGTCGACCTGCTATCCAATTTTCAGCATACTGGCGCTTTATCCACCTCTTCTGGATTTTGTTAAGCAGATGATAGGGCTTATATCCTGCACAATACCAACGATCTACCTCCTTAATATGTGGCTTAAAAGTCTTTGGCTCCTCGATCTTCTGAGAAACCAATCTTGTCGGATGGTTTCTGGAAAAAGTGACTTGGAGCTTTGGCTCACTTTGCCCCCCATGGTGTCGATTGTTCAGCTTCACATGTCTATCCTGTAACTTTGGTCCCAAACGTTGGAAAATAGATTTTTTCCTGTGGCTTTCTAGTGGTGGTTTCAACATGTTGAGGTTTTCACTCCTTGCCGAACGCCTCGTCCTTCTTTCTTCAACCTCATGCTTACACCGAGTACAAAGCATCTTAGAAAGAGATTAGGCCTTTTCGGCCGAATACTTTCTTCTAATATTGACATCTTTCTTCCAAACTCTTCCGGATGATGTTTGTCTCAAATGTACCATAACTCTGGGTTTTGCCAAGTTTGAAATATTGGCCCAAACCATGTTCGCTTCGGCCGATTGAAAATGGTTGTTATCCACTTGCATTATCTCCTTTCCTTTTTATGGAAACTTTAACGCTTGTTTGTCAATCATCACCTAGATAGCATTCCTGAAGACCACGTAGTTGATAGTCTGATGCGACCATGTACCATGTCATTTGCAGTATGGCTGCTTCTTCATCTCTTTAGCTATTGGCAGAATATGGCCAGCTGGTAGTCAAAAATCTGATCAGCTTTTGAGATGTCGTAACTATAGACCTTTTCTAGTTCGGGCCGATTATTTCTCGTGTCCATCACTAGTTGAGAAGCTCTCTGGTTCTTTACTGGTATAGCCAAAGCTTTACAAACGTACGGATGGGTGGCCACCACTTCTGCCGCGTTAATTTCAGCTGCTCCTTCGACACATTCCTGGTTGTCAGCTTCTACGACGTGAATTTTAGTATTCGAGTCCTTAGAGTATAACCCTAAAGACGAGTTCTTCCTCTGGTACTCCTCCTTCAAGATGCCTTCATACCGAGTGGCTCAAGAGACCAACTCGAACAAGTCGTGAAATTCTGTCCCCTCAAACTTCTTTCGAAGCTTGTAGCTTAATCTGCCTTGTGCTAGCTTGACGAATTCTCGTTCTGGTATGTCCAGGTGATATCTGATCCTCACTTTCTTGAATCGGGTTAAAAATAACTGCACCGACTCTCCATCCATTTGTCGCAGGTGCGAAAAGTCAGCCATGAAAATCTCCGGCTCAATCCGATAGAACTGCTCATGGAACTTCTGCTCAAATTCTTCCCAGCTAAGGATCGAGTATGGCTGCAAGTTGATGTACCAAGTGAAAGCTAGACCTGTCAAATAATTAGCAAATAGTCGCAGCTTTAGAAAATCATTGGCCGATGCTTCTCCGCACTGAATAGTGAAACAGCCTATGTGCTCCATGGTGGATTGTCTTTCCTCGCCAGAAAAAAGGGTGAAGTCAGGAAACCCGAATCCCCTAGGAAATTAGATCCGGTCGAAAGCGTCAAGGTACGGCCTCCTATAAGATGGACGTCCAGTCCGTCTGAATACAGGATCCATCATCTCTTAGATGATGGTCTCGACGGCTTCCAAATAAATGCCTTGGCCGTGGTTCATCAAGTTTGGTCCATTCCTCTGTGCTAGGGCGTGGAAGTCTGCTTGATAGGCGTGGTCATCATAGTGTCCATTCCTATAGTTCTGTCCAAAATGCTCTATTTGTCCCCCGTCGTGAATCTAGTTCCGAGCTGGAAGGTTGGAGTACATCTGGTCATCCACTCTCCCTCCATGTACGTTGGGTACAGCCTGGAAAGCTTGCGTCGTCTGTTCTTCCCGACCATCCCTCACGTTTTGGCCTAAGTTGTCAGCAAGCCCCCCGGCATGAACATTGTTCCTTGCCAGTGGAGGAATGTAAGGTTGGACTTGCCGTTCAAGCATAACCCTTACATCGTCTCCACTGGACCCGGCCTGGAAGGCCGGTGCCTCAGTCCTTGGCGTGCTACCATTGGGTATGGCCTAAAAGGCCTGCACATGTTCCTCTTGGCCGTTAGTCGGCCTTGCTCCATTCAACGTAGCTTGGGTCATTTGCATTTGTTGGCGTAGCAGTTTCATGATTCCTTGCAACCTTTGCTGCTGGGTCTCCTGGAATGTTTCTATCTTCCGATGATTCTCCCTTAGCTCTTGGGATAGTTCATGGATCGAATCCCTGGCGGACATCTCTGTCATGTCCGGAGCCTTGCCAGCTTTCCTTTTGATTCCATCCTCATCCGACACATTTTGGCTGCTAATGCCGCCATGGTTGTCGGATTCCTAATTCTTAAAACGAGTCTGCACAATTTCCTTAGTTGAAAAAAGTGGTCCCACCGGGCGTGCCAAAAGATATGTTGGTGTAAAACACAACAATCAGTTGTCTCAAGTGTGCGAGCTTGCTACTTCGAACCTATGACAGTCCAAAGAAAAATAAAGTGTGCGCCAATCAATATCAGACTTAAATCAAATGATTATATTAATTACTGAGAACAAAATAATTAAAGGGTTACAAATGTCTTTCAGATCAAAGGACTTTTAATTAAAATTTTAAACTAAGAACAACCAAGAACACTTGACTACTCGAAGTAAATTCTAACAAGAATAGACTAAGTAGTCTATATTGTAGTTGTGTGTTGATGCGCGACCTTTTTCAAAGTTGGTGAAGCCTCTATTTTTATAGGAGAATGTGACTCCCTAATCCCTTGTACTTTCGATGTGGCACTCCTCTTCTTTCAATACTTATACTTGTATTACTTCACATCACCCTCCTCTTTAAACAATGTAGAACAAATATTGATTCACTTAAATCCACAAAATTAATATTTTTAATAAATAAAAATATTAATTCAGAAAATCTAAATATGTAGTCCAAACACACACGGAAGAATTTTCTCTTAGGTTTCATAAAAAAAAAAAATAAATAAATAAATAAATTCCCTCTTAGGATCTACTATGTGATAGGCTCCAACAAGTTAACTGTATAAAGTTGTGATAAATTATAAAATAATAATAATTTAAGAGTAATAAAGTAAAAAATTTGCAATAATTTTTTTCAAAAAAAAATACATATTGGAGCGCATTATAACATAGGCTCTCCAGTCTAAATTTTTATTTTTATTTTTATACATATTAAATATATAATTTTTATTTGCATTAGTTTTCACATGTTACGTGGCTTGTCTCTGTTTCATGGCTTCCTACACATGAAGTTTATTTTATTTTCTATTGGCCAATATTACACATTATTTCTCATAAGCTGAGTTATAGACTTTAAGAGTTGACATGCGAGCTAGAAGGAACAAAACCCAAGACTGACATGATTTTATATTAAATCACAATTAGATATTATTGTATTTATAAATTTAAATTTATAAAAAGTTAATTTAGAATTAATTTCTATACTTTAAACACATAATGTTAAAAGTGATAAAGAAAAACAGTAAAAATATCATCCATTGTCGTATAGATAGCTAGGAATCTTGCATACCTTTACTTTTCTTTTTCTTTTTATTTTATTNAAATGCTTTTATCTTCTACCTTTTTTTTCTTTTTTTTTCTTTTTTCACACTTTCAAACCCCATCCAAATTGGTTCAAATCCATTTAACAATACCAAAGTATATGTGTTAAATATATTACTCAATTTCAAATCTGCATCTCACAAGTTCGAATAATAGTAGTGGATTGTAGTTTAATATTGTATGAGATACAAAATTATCATTAGTATAAAATGTGGGGTTTACTTCTCACAAGAGCCCCAGGTCATTGTTCTTTTTTCCTTTTGGTTTCCCAAATTTATTTTTTGAATTATATATTGTCTCCACACTCTCAACAACCTCTAGTTTTGGTTTTGTACATGTTCGTATTAATCCACAACAAGACACTATTTTTTCAAAATTTCAAATTTTGGAGATGCAAAGTAATTTAGTATGGTATTAAAGCTCAAATTTAGAGATAATCTAGTTTCAAGTTACACCACTGTCCATTTAAGAAGAATTAATATTTTACCAACATGTAAGTGGGTATTAGTACTTGTAGAATTGACTCTAGATCCAAAACTCAAACCTTGAGCTGAGTGAAATTTTTTTATCCCATAGTTGTAATGAGTTTACTAGTGTCAAAAAAAAAAAGAGGAAGTATTAAATATATTAAGATATACATATTAAACTTAATTCATAATGATTTATACTTTTGAAAAAAGTGATAATTTAACATTCAATTTAAAGACTCGAGCTGATAGCAACAAAGATCAAATTCATCATCTAATGTGAAATATGACCCTTATTGCTTTGATTTGTGTATCGGATCGACTGGCAGATTAACTAATGGTTTTACCATTGCAAATTTATAATAGGTAAAAGATTAAAAACAAAGTAAATTGTAATGAATACATATAATTATGAAAGAAAAAAAAAATATTTTTCCTTCTTGTTTGATCATAAATTATACATTATCGTTTTATTTAAAATGGAGCAGAGATGATGCTTGGATTACCAATTACAATCCATTTCTCTACTAAAACGAATTCAGATGGGACACACACAATAGACATACAACCAACGATACAAAAATCGAAATTTTCGGCGAAATTTCAGTTTTTGGAAGACACCGATATTATTTCCATGTTCCAAAAAAAAAAGGTAAAATTTTTATAATTTACGTCGAAATTTTTAAAATTTTCACAATATTTTCATCGAAATTTTCATGACAGTTGCTTAATTATCTGGTCAAAATTTCCATAATATCTATAGAATTTATTTTAAAAATATAGATTGTTAAATTTTAAAAATATGATATATTTTTATAAAATATTCGAGCTTTTTTTAAATTATAATTATTTGTTAAGACATATTTTAACTAATGTCGTATAATTAGGCAAATTGAAATTTAAAAGCAAAATTGAAACAATTAAAAAACGTAAAATAATGATTACAATTTTAAAATAAAAAAATAGTTATAATTTTAAAAAAGAAGAAGATTATTTTGGCATAAATTTTTAACAAGTTAAAAAAATTATTTGATTAAAAGTCTCACCTCACTTAATCATATAAGATATAATTTATCCCGTAGAGAAACATGTACAATATAAATGTCACAACAGAAAAGGAATCTTTTTCAACAAATTTTGAATCAATGAGAATTGAAGGTGAATATAACCCTTATTTAATGGATAGTTATGGAATGTCATCAAGTAATAACTCATGGATACATTCTCAAACTCAACTATCAAATGTTAGCAGTTATGAACAGAGTCAATCAACATCATATCAATATCATGACTATTAGTAAAGACAATCACATGAAATATTAGATGCATATGATTGGCATATTAATAATTACATGCAAAATTATCAATGAGATGTGCATTTTGATCAATATTTTTCTCAATACACAACTGAAAATAAGGATGAGGAAGAGAGTGAAAATTTTCAACCACCAAAAAATTTTATGTGGTATTGACTCATATTTAAATAATTATATATTTTTATTATTATTATGATTAATGAATAATACATTACTTAATTAATAATATTTTTGTTACTGTCAACGAGTGCTATAAATCTCTTAATTGTGATAAATATGATTGACACTCAATGTTTTTTCAATTTTTATAGTTAAATTAAAAAAATATATAATAAATAAGTATATTTCTTTAGTATTTTTATCGATATCGATATCCTGTCAATATTATGTGGTATTGACTTATATTTAAATAATTATGTATTTGTATTATTATTTTGATTAATGAATAATACATTATTTAATTAATAACATTTTTGTTACTGTCAACGAGTGCTATCAATCTATTAATTATGATAAATATAATTTACACTCAATATTTTTTCAACTTTTATAGTTAAATTGATAAAATATATAATAAATAAGCATATCTTAAAATTTCTTTAAAAAAGTTCATATTTTTTTTTATAAATTTCTGTCATTTCGTTAGTATTTTTATTGATATCTATATTTTTTAATATTTTTAACTTTTGATATTTCCGTCGATATTGATATTTTCAATTTTTTTTTGGTAATTGATATTGATACTTTCATCGTTGCATACAACATGCTTCAGCATATATATGCAAGCATACTTCCCGAATTTTGTATTTCTATATAAATATACGTTTTTACACCAGTTATCAATATTCTATTTGCAAGTAGGAGAAATTGGCGATTTTTAACATTGTTTAATGTTATTCACTAACTTAACTTGGATAATTAATCGAAACAGAATGTAGAATCAAATTGGTTCGTTTAACTTGACTCTTCAAAAAGATTTGCAAACACATGCATTTCAATGGCACACCTCATGAGCTCTCTACCTACATACACGAGTTGTACAACTGACTACTGAGAAAACTAGTAAAACTATATTCACAAATTTTAATAAAGAAATTTCTCAATACATACTGGATTTGTACAAATTGGGAACCAGGAAAGTGATGGTGTTTGAAATTGGTCCTCTGGGTTGCTAACTTGCTATCCTGCTATACAAAAAAGTCATAAACCACAAACAAAATGTGCCGACGACATTAATCAAATGGAAAGCTCAAAAATATGCTCAGGAAATTAGTCTCATCGTTACTTCATATGGTGGAAAGACCTTCATCATATGGTAAGAAAGCATACTGAAAATGCGTTGTTGTTTCCAAAAAGTGTTTTTTAGAGTGTAGGGGGTTTGAATGTGGGTTTATACATACATGCACTCTGCACTGAAAAGGGATTAGTTTCCGTCAGGTATACAAAGAAAGGTTTTATGTGGTTTTTTCACTGCTTAGCGTTTTTTATGTGGTTTTCATTATCATAGTTCTGTTTAATTGTATATATATATATATATTGATCATCTCACTAGTTCTTAAAAAAAATGTTTTAGGTTTAGAATTTTGGTAGTGACATGAAGATGGCAGCTGGTATCCTGGCTCAGTTGGGTTGTTGATTCGTTGTTCGATATTTTGGATTTCTAGTCCAATTAAACATGAGAAGAAGTTGTTGGAGACGATTGGAAGGATATTGAAAAAAGAACAGTACTGTAGCACTTGATGTTGTTGATTTTGGTGAAGAAGATGATGGTAAACCTGAGAAGCTAGAGACACTTCTTGCCATGTGAACAATAATGATGGAAAAATTAAATTGTTTTTAATTATTTTTTTATTTTGAATGGAAATTGTAAAAGTATTTTTTCAAAATTTAAAAGTTGCATTGCTTTCAATATGTTGCTACATTTTGAAAATGTATCCTTTCATTCTTTAGAAGTACTTTTACATTTGATAAGATATCTTTATACAAAAATGTGTCTTTGTGAATTGATATGTTTTTTGGTATCATATCTTTTTAACTTTTATAAATTGATTTATTTTTATTTAGTTTTTATTCAATTAAAACATTCGGTCAAATTCATATATTTATATATTAAAGAGTACTAGTGTTATATATTTTTCGTGAGAGAGTGCAAGTCAAAGTTGGTTTGATATTTTTGATGATTTAGATTGCTACTATTATCAAGAGATATCGTTGTATCTGGGAGGCGATTATCATAAAACCATTAGCACCCGAATGGAACAAATTTGTTTTAAAGACATAAAGTTCAACTCTAGCCTCAATCTACTGAATAGTTTTTCTATAATCTCTATCATTTACTATTTATTATTTTTGTGATCAATTTTCATATATTATACTACTTGAATAAAGTTTAATTATGTTTATGTTCATATATTATTTGTATAATATATTTTTTATACACACTATTTGTTCTATCAAATAATTATACCCGCCACATTGTCCATGTTCCACTTTGAAAGAATAATTAATAATATGAACTTTGTATATTGAACTGTGTTTGAAATAAGTTAACAATACTTATTTTATACCAGAGATGTAAACTAAAAAAATAACTAAAACTCTAGAGAAATCAAGAAAGATAGAGTTTTACAAAGAGAGATATACACATCTATTAGAAGTCTATCATTTACAATAATTATCTATCTAACACACCTGGTCCATGTGCAAGCAGTTGATATATTAGTAAAAATCTTTTAACACTTTTGGCAATTAGATTGCTTGTATAATTGATACTTTTATTAATCTTTTTCTGTTGCTTTTGTGACTGAACGATTTGGTATCTTAATTGGTTCTTTAATTTATTTTATTTTTTGGTGTTTACATAAGAACTGACCTTACATTTGTTCACAGGATGATGATAATGCACTGCTACAGCAAGCCCTTGCTATGTTGATTGATGACCCTGCCTCCAGCCAAGATGTGCAAGACACGGATATGTCAGTTGCAGCTCGAGATGATCCAGCATTGGCTCTTGGTGATTCAATCTTCAGTTTCGCTATCCTTTTGTTAT
Organism: Ochetophila trinervis; assembly: GCA_003254975.1. Classification (NCBI taxonomy): domain Eukaryota; kingdom Viridiplantae; phylum Streptophyta; class Magnoliopsida; order Rosales; family Rhamnaceae; genus Ochetophila; species Ochetophila trinervis. The sequence goes on from QANX01003958.1 coordinate 107,252, forward strand.
TTTTTTTCCTTTTTTATTTATTTATTAATTTTATTTTTGTCATTTGTCGCAGGGATAGTTGGTGTCATAGGGGCAAAATCTGAAGTTCAATTTTTCGCTCCTATGCGGCCTAATGTCTCAACCTTAGTCAGCCTTCAACACAATCTGAGGTTCTTTAGCACTAAAACCACCCAGCTTGTCCAACACCCAACCTGCCCACTCTCGCAGGTTGCCAAATACTCTCAATCATTCACAAACGCCTACTGTTTTTTCCTCACAGCAAGCACACAAGAATCGGGTCACACATACAAATGTTCACAACAAGCATATTTCAATGGAAATCACAAGCAACACACCATATACGGGCAATGCCCAACCTTTTCATTAACTCTCATGAACAAGGAATATACAGCCTATAAAACCGTGCTAGGATCACCACACCCAACTCTTGTTGGTTGGTGTCTCAAGCCCTCAGCTATACATAATAAAATCGGACAATTAACACCCCAACTGCCTTAGGTTTGCTGGCACCAACCAGCCTAGGCCACATGGCCTTGCAATGGACAACCCTCAACTGCTGGGTTATGTGCTGGCACTTGGCAGCAAGCTCCACATGTCTGGGCAGTCCCTATAATGTCTGCATGCACGCCACCAAGGCTGCTGGGCAAGCCAACTGATGCCCCATGTCTGCCCATCACTAGAAACTGCCCATAACTGCTGCCAACCACCCATAACTGCTGCTAACCGCCAGCCACACATATGCGTGTGCCATGCCAGCCACTAACGCACATGTTCATGCCACTTAGCGCCAAACCAGGCCACATGCGCACAACTGCATACTCACGTGTGCCTATCTATGCACATGACTCGCACCTGCCTTGCACATGCCTCACATATGCTCTGCTCATGTGCGCTGTTGCCTGCATGTCTGCACGCCTAAGTGCATGCGTGCTGCCTGCCTGCTGCACACTTGCCATGCATGCTGTTTGGCCTCCTGCCTGCTTGCATGCCTGCGTGCTACCTGCTGCACGCTGTCTGCCCACGCAGCCCACTTGCCTGCATATTGCCTGCATGCTGCCTTGCCCATGCTGCACACTGCACTCGGCCATGCCACTGACTTCACGCACACTTGCCTGTCTAAAGCACACTCGGCACCAGTCCATGTTGTGCCACGGCCAGCCTTGCTGCCACACATATGTGTGCCTACCCACACACATATATCATCATGTTGCGCCACTCAACGCAACCCACTGCATGCTTGCATGCCTTGCTCGCACACACATGCATTACCTTGCTGCACACCCAGCCCGATGCCTGGTCCACGCACAACCCCTCATCATCCTTGCGTCTCTGCTCACACGCACACACCACGCTGCACACCTGCCAGCACACTGCTTGGCCGATGCACAGTTCCTGTTGTTGTCTGCTCACAGCATCCGCGCCTATGTTGCTGCCTTGCTCACAACACCATGTCCGCACCACCTCTGCCCATGTTGTTGCCTACCTACAGCGCATGGCTACACCATGCTGCCACCTCCAACCACACTGCCTCATCACCTTGGCACGCTAAGCCAGCCGCCCATGCCAAGCTTTATTGCGCCCCATCAATGCAGCCTCTCTTGCCTTGCTTGCCACCAAGCTGCACCCACCACAGGCACAACCCGTTGTTGCCTGGCATGGTGCAAGACAACCATGCCTTGGCCGAGCCATGGGGCTAAGGGGCTAATAGTTGGTGAGTTATTGTTAACCATTCTATTATATTTAAAGCAAAAATTTGAATTATTTAATTTCAGAATAAGAGTTGGTGTACTTTCAACTGAGTAAAAAAGTTGTATTACTAAAATCCCTCTTCTATTACTAAAATCCTCTATTTTTTAAACCTTTTTTTTTTCTTTTCTTCAATACATCCATTTTTGTTGCACCTCTCTAGTACTAAAGTTTTAGCAAAAGAAGAAGACCGTCTGGAACTAAATAACATAACATTCTAATTTCTGAACTACGTCCCTGAATAATAATCTTAAATAAAAGAAAAAAAAATTTGCTACCTTTGGAACTTTAAAGAGTAAAGTAACAATGGAGAAGAAGACCGTGCGTTTGGTTTGGCTGACCACTCCACAACGGAGAAGAAGATCGTAGGTTTACTATAAACTATGTGTTTTACATATTAAGGTTTTTATTTATTTTATTTACGTATTTATTTTTGCAATATTAAGTATTTCAACACGTGCCAAAAAGAAGTACCACGTTGCAAAAGAGCATACAGAGTATCACGTTCCAAAAGAAAGATAAATGCACTTTAATACTTTATAGTTTACTAATTTTGTATATTAAACTTTTAAGTTTCAAATATATCACATTAAATTTCAAATTTATATTTTATGTCACATTAGACCTTCAAAATTCAAGTGTATCACATTAAGCCTTCATTTTATATTTTATATCACATTAGGCCTTCAAATTTCAAATGTATCATTAATTTTTCAATTTATATTTTCTGTCACAATAAACAATTAATGTACTTTAAAACCTTCTAGAATTTTTATTTATTTATAAATAAAAAACACTAAAATTAATTTAAACATTTAATACATTCTACTTTGTAAAAAATTATAATTTAGTCGAATTAAATTAAATTTAACAGAATCTATTAAATACAGTATAATAACTCTAAAACTCTTTTCTTTTACCAATTTTCTAAAATATTTTAAAAAATTATTTTTTATTCCTCCAAAAAAATTTATCATCCTAAAAGAAAAAATTTCATGTTGAAAAAATATAGAATTAAATAAATTTTCATAATATTTTTTTTAGCAATTTAGGATAAAAAAAATATCATGATGAAAAATATATAGAATATAAAAATTCACGATAACTTTTTTTTTTAACAATATTAGATGATTTTTTATTTATATTTTTGAAAATTGGCCAAAAAATGTCAATTTGAGGCTTAATGTGTTATATTTGAAATTTAAAGGTCTAATGTAACATATAACATAAATTGAAAGCTTAAAATGATACACTTGAAACTTAAAAGTCTAATGTAGCATAAAATGTAAATTAGAGGTTTAATGTGTTACATTCACAATTTAAAAATTTAATGTGTAAATTTATCAAACTACAAAGTGCTAAAATGCATTTATCTTCTCAAAAAATACAAGTCATGTTCCAAAAGTGCGCACCACATCCCAAAACTAGTAAAAATTCTAAGGAAATACACACGCATAGGTATCTTCATGTATATGCATGGTTATATACAATGCGATGAGCTTAACTGGAAAATTTTATATATAATAGAAATGGTATATTAAGAATGATTACGAGTCATCATATATACCTTAATTAATGATATGGTACATACCCATATGACAGAAACTGCTAATTTATCTTCACTACGCCAAAAACCTTAATCGGCGACACTAAATGCGCGACGAAGCAAAAAAATTGCGTCGCGATAAACTAACGGCGACACAAATATAGTGCGTCGCCTTTATTTGAACAAAATAGCGACGCACCCACGTCGCTAAAATGTGTGTGAAATCAGCTTCTGCGACGCACGATCGAAAACCGTCGCGAAAAATGTGGCGCGAAACATATTCGGCGACACAAAATCGGCATGTGTCGCGAAAAATAATCGCGCCAAATACATTTCGCGACAGGCATTCCACAAGTGTCGCCGAAAATCTGCGCGCCAAATACATTTGCGACGGGCATTAATAACGCGTCGCGGAAAATATATGCGGCAATCACATTCAGCAACACCCATTGGAGCAGGTGTCACGAAATAGTTGCACGCCAACA
>QANX01003961.1:0-76112 GCA_003254975.1 Ochetophila trinervis
TATTAATTTAAAAAATTTAAATATATAGTCGAAACAATTTATTATATGTATCCTATATGTAGTCTGACGCAAAATTATATTAAAAAATTTAATAATTCTAGAACCACCTAATTTTTTGTGATACGATGAGTGGAAGACTTCTATGAAAGTTTTTGAAATAAAATATTTTAGCCGCCGTGACTTTCTCCCTGGTAAGTGCCAGGGGTAACTACGACACCAACTTTATTGGCTATGCTTCGAAAATATCAAATGAAACTTTTTGAGCATTTTTAATGGTTACGTGTATTGGAATTTATAGAGCACATAGAATATAAATTTTTATTATTTATGTATCAAATGTCTATTTAATAGACAGTTAATATATAAAAGTAGTCTCCAATAGAATCTGTTTACAATAAAAGTGATAGATTATGTGTAATTTTTTTTTAAAATTATATCTATTTAAAATTTTAAAATAATTGAAAAAAAATAAAAAAAGAGTTAATTATTGAGTCACACTGTCTAACAGATTTTTTGAAAGTAGACAGTCTATTTGACAGTGTCTATTTTATTTTTTGCCACATAAGTTTAACAGAGCTAATAGACAGAATCATTGGAGAGTTTTTTTTTTTTTTTTAATCTTTCTATATTTATGATGTGGCAATAAATTTAAAGCAATCCACAATATCATTGGAGATGCTCTTACCTATATTTGATTCTTTTTTCTTAATTGGCAAGTAGGTTTTACATTTACTATATATGTTTGAAGTTGAAATTTATTAGAAGATGTAAAAAAGATTATGCACATTTTTTGTTAGAATAAAAAAAATTATATACCATAAAATTAAGCATGAAAAATAAAAATATAAACATGAGTAATAATACTAAACGCACTAAACTTGCTCATTAAATTTTGGATACTTTTTTTTTGGGTAAATGAAAAAAAGACATACCCGTAGCGAAGTCATAGGTCCAAGAGGGATCTCGCGAGAAGGTCAAGATCAGCTGTCTTTACAACCTCATGGGAGTCCGCCAGGCCCGTATCGCTGAAACCTCTATCATTCTCGTACGGTAGCAGAGGAGATGAACACATGAGTCATAAAGGACTACCAAAATTCGAATCTACAATTCCTGCAAACATGTGTGATGGGTGAACTGTATCCTACCACATGGGCTACACCCTTATGTGTATTAAATTTTGGATACTTAGATGATCTGACAGCATGTTATTGTTAATAAAATAGATCCACAGTCAAAATTAATTAGGATCCGAATACAAACCAATAAAAAGTCATTTTTATTTTTTTGTAAATATATTAAAGATTGCGATTATTTATTATTCTACTTAATAGTGAATTTCAAACTCTAGATGTGTGTGTTCTTATACATATTTCTACAAAGACAAACAAAAGTAAAAAAGAGAAAAAAAAAATCATAAGACCAACAAATTTTTTTTTACCAAATTTTGGATACTAAATGATGACGTCACAAATTACTATTAGTTAACAAATTAATATAAACCTAAAATTATGAAAAGTAGACCAATAAGATTATTTCATATCATTTTGTATCCAAAATTTGATAATAAATTTGGTAATTATAGTATTGTTGTTATTTTAATTTATTCATTTTTTATAATCCTTGTTGCCTGAAATTCATCAACTGTGAGCACATATAGTAATGAACTTTATTACTTTTGAACGTGCATTTACCGGTACCATAATTAGACCCATCTTGAAAAATGGGTACATAAATATTATTGAGAATTTCAAAAGCCATTAGATCATTTAAGAGAGCTATAATCAATATATTTATTATTATTTGCAGTGCCTATAAGTTTCATAACCCATCAAAATGGATTTGAAGTAGCAAAGTTGATCAAAGTTCATAATGATCAGTGACATCTTTTTCTCTTTTATAATTATTTCTTTAAGTTGTGCCTACGCAGTTATCTGCGCCATGTTTGCCATCGCCCAATGTGGAGCAACAATAGTGGTTTTGATTCTACAATTGATTTCTGGATTTTTCAATGCCTAGCAGTGTTTGGCTGTCAGGAAATATATATAGAGTCCGACAGAAGGAAAAAAAAAATATTTGAGAAGAAGGATGTATTGAAAATATTGGATCCTACGGAATTGAAGGAAATCTATAATATTTGCGCCTCCGGCTTCCACTTTCTCTTTGATTTTGTAATTACAATAATATATATATATATATATATATGTGCTTTGAAGCTCTTTTTATTCATTTGTATATTTATATTCCAATTGTTTATGAAATAGTTAATTTACTGTTTGCGAAATTATTTTTTTTAACTGTAAACATTTTATTATAATCTTACTTAAGTTTTCACCAAAAAAAATCTTACTTAAGCATAATTTCAATAAACTAATTAAATCTAAGTTTAATTTTCAGTGAGGATCATCTGTTTTTGATAAGACCGTGAAGATCTAATTATAACCTAAATTAACTTTGCCCAATCTTATGTTACAACGCTTTTTCTACTACATATTTTGGTTTTTGTCCTTGTTATTATTATTCATTAGTAAATATTACTTGTCTATTCTGTGTGGGGAAATAAGCAGAGCACTTTAAATTTTAAGCAAATTTTTGGATTAATTAAATATTAATATATGTATTTTTGCCAGATTGCATATAAATTGAGCATCCAACTTTAAATAACTTTTATATTAAAGTTTCAATTTACGATTTATTATACATTAATTCAATTTTCAAATTAATTCATATTAACTAGTCTACCAAATTCTCAAATGACTTGATCATCTAAAATTTTTAGTACGTTACATTAAACATGTTACATTAAATACATAAAATTTAATAATTTTAAATAATTAAATGCATTTATTTTTAATTTAAAAAATTTAAAATATCTCTACCTCAGCAGTTTTGTAATGTATATTGTTAACTGCGTCATATAAAGTAGATAGCTGGCACACTTGTTGATTTGTACCAAAAAGTGGAGGTAGAAATTAATATTATATATTGTCTTTAACCTCTTTTCATATTTTTTTTGTTGGTAAAATTAACCTTTTCATTCTTAATCATTCAACAAGTGTACTTCCATCCCTTTTTCCTTTTTCCCTCCTCATTGCTTTTATATTTTTTTGATTTTTTTAAGTTATTTTAAAAGGAGTATTTATATGATGGAGGAGCTACTGGATCTCATGGGTTTCATGGTGGGACTATAATGAGTGAATTTTTTTATTTTTTATTTTTTGCTGGAAGGAAAGTTTATAAAGAAAAAAAAAAAAAGGCTCACAAAACAGTAACGCAAACCTGACTCACACTGAGGTACAAAACCTCATGTCCTTGGTCAGGCAACTCAAACAAAATTGGGAGCATAAATCCTTTTTTAAAAGATATGAGAATTCATTATCTGCTCTACATTTTGCAGAGATCTAAACAAGCTAACTGAGTTTTCTTTTACACTAAGAAAAACTATAATTGTCAAAAAACATACAAATATCACCAATCTCCTTCACCACTGATTGGATAGACCAGTGTAATTTTTTGGGGTTGCAATCTTTGAGGCTTTGAACAATATTTTTTGCATCAGTTTCACATAAAATGTTTTTCCATATGTTTTTCAAGCACAATAGCAGCGCTTCACGAACCGCCATGAATTCAGCAATACTAGGATCCGGCATCTTGAACTTATGCACCCGAGCTTCAATCACTTTCCCTTCTTCATCTTTCGCCATTAACCCCAAGAAACTCTAATTCCCCTCATGGCTGCATCAGAATTTATTTAAATATTCCTCTGGGAGCCGGTTGTCATCCTTTATTACATATGTTTGTTTCCATAGATCTTTCTTTCACCACCTCCGGTTTACCAATAGCTTTTTTAAATTCCTGGTATCTCATTCTCACCATCTGCACTGAGTCATCCAAATTGATAACCTTCTCCTTGTAACATATTTCATTATGCACCCACCAAATATGCTCCAAAACAATTGCACCATACGACACCATGTCCTCCTGATCTTGCTTTGTCTTAGTGGAACCAAGTTTTGGGCACCACAGCCATCTAAAGTAGTCCATTAGCTCCAAATCAGCTTGGCTATGCCACCGAATGCCCCATGGGTTTGTAAACCATAATCCTTTTGCAAATTGGCACGTAAAAAACACATGAATCTCATCTTCCAAGCAACCACGTCCATAAACACATGTTTGGTCACTAATTGGAATTCCTCTTTTGGCTAAGTTTGTTTTGAGGCAAAGTCATTTCATGGCTATCTTCCAAATCAAAAACTTGTGTCTTTCATGAATGTTACTGATGCGTGTCGTAAACACCAAAATTAATTATTGAATTTAAACACTACCGTAGTAGCAGCAAGTTCAGGTCGATTCCACAGAGACTGATAATCAAACTCAATCTATTCCAGTTAAAGTAAAATTATAAAGACAAAAATGGAATTTTATGTTGGAAAGTTCAATTATTAAAGCAAACAAATTAATAAATATTGAAAATAACAATTGGAGAAAACCTTGGGTCAGAATATCTTCAATTACTAAAGAATAGGTGATCACAAACAAAAATATATCCAAAAATAATCATTTAATGTTGGATTGAATAAAATAGCACGGCCAATTTTATTCTAACTCTCACAATTAATTAATTCAGATACGATCGTAAATTAATCTTAATTTTGAAATATCTAAACAAACGCGATCTAAATTAAATCAGAACAGCATAAAGAATAATAGCAACCAACAATAAACAAGTCCTACAAACGTTGTAAAACTTTAATCTATCTTGCATTCTCCTAAGAAATTAACAAAAGCTTAGCATGCAATTATTAAAATCAAAGTGCTACTAAACATAGAACATTCAATACGATTGAATTCCTAATTAGCAAATACCCAATCCACAAATAATTATAATGGATCCAAATTATAATCAAAAGAGAATTGAATAATAAACAAATAAATTGGAAGAACACAAAATTGAATAATTAAAATTGAATTAAAACTTATAAACCAAGTCTCACACATTGTACTTTAGTAATGAATAATACTCCTACCCAAGAGAGAGATTTAGCTACTCATACTTGTTAGAAAATCTCAATTCTTTGTTGTTTTTGCTCAAAAAATGGCTATCCCTTTTACAACAATGATAAAACATATTTATACTAAAACCTAGGGCTAAAGATCACAAAAACGCACACAAAACGCTCAGATTCGCGCCCATCGGCCAGGCGCCTGGGCATTGCACCTGGGTTGCACTGCCTTGCTGCCAATGTCCAGTTAATTACGATTTTGCCACTGCTTCTTCAGTTCTTCTGTTTAATTATGATTTTGCTACTGTTTCTTCATTTTTCATCCATTTAAGCTCAAATACACCTAAAACATAGAAAAATATAAATTAATCAATTTTAAGTGAATAAAACATGTTCAAATCAAGTATTAAGGTATATAAAATATATATAAATTGCATCTCATCAGTTACTTTTCCATAAATTTTCCACCAAGGAGAGGGATTTTCATTTTCCCAGTTATCAAACCAATAAAAAGATTTCATTGAGAATTTGCCACTTCTATTTCCCACCCAAATGATCTTGTCTTCCTCATTATTTTTCGCCCATAACATTTTACCAATATCTTGGACTGTTTGTGGACTTAATAGCTTTTCGAGAAGTCTGATGTTCCATTCCCCACATTCATTTTTCAAATATTGAACTATGCCCTGCCTCATTAGCACCTCATCATTCCTGGGAGTTTGTTTGAAACCCGGTGTGCCTGGAAGCCATGGATCCTCCCATATATTAATATTGCTACCTCTCTCTGCTTGATAGCATAGCCCTTTCATCAAAGTATTTATAGTCTTGAGAATTGATGGCCAAAGGTTTGAACAATTCTTTTTTTCCGACATTTCATGAACAAGGTCCAAGGAAAATATTTCGCTTTTATGGCATTAACCCAATGTTTCTCACTTTCTTGAGCAAAATCTCATCCAATCTTCCTTAGGAGAGCCGTATTCATATCTCTCAATATTCTCAACCCCAGCCTTCCGCAAGATTTTAGTTTGCACAGCTTCTACCATGCCACCAGAGCCCAACATGTTGACTCATTTACATTGCCTCTCCAAAGAAAGGTCCTTGACATCTTTTCAATCTCATCACAGACTCCCACCGGGATCTTAGCAGTAGCCATAACGTATAACAGAATAGAGGCTATCACATGTTGCACTAAAGTTTTCCTCCCGGCTTGTGAAATAAGTTTTGCTTTCCAACCATCAAAATAATTGAAAATCCTTCTTCTAATAGAATCAAAATCATCCTTCCTTCTTTTCCAAGGAAATAACTTATTGCCCATATATATTGTATTTCTTTCCATCTTCTTCATGTTGAGATTCCTCTTAATGTCAGCCTTGAGTCTACCCTTGATATTATTTGAGAAGAAACAACCAGATTTCATAAGATTGAAGCATTGGCATGTCCACGAGCAAAAATTCTCCAAGCACTTAAGGATTTTAGTAGTTTGATCCACGCTTGCCTTGCAAAAAATAAGGATGTCATCTGCATAAAACAAATGAGTTATGGGGGAGGGGGGCTGTTCTACCAAGCTTGATGCCCTGTATATCACCATCTCTCTCCATCTTTGTCAACATTCTCGATAACAGCTCTAGAAATAGAACAAACAAAAATGGGGATATCGAGTCCCCTTGTCGAATTCCTCTCTCCATTGGAATGGAGACAAAACAAGAACTGTTGAGGAGCATTTTCGAATTCAAAGAGGAAATACACTAGAACACCAACAATTTAAACTTTTCGTTGAAACCATAATCATCTAGCAGTTGAATCAAAACATGCTAATTAACCTGATCATACGCTTTTGGAGGTCTATTTTTATTCCGACATACCCCTTGACACCTTTCTTCTTTTTCATGGAGTGAACAATTTCTTGAGCAAAAATAAAGTTATTTCCAATCCTTTGACTCGGGACGATAGCAGCTTGGTTGAGGGAGATTAAATTCTATAACAGCGGGCGTATTCTTTGAACCAAAGTCTTCGAAATTTGTTTATACATGGTGTTGCAAAAAGCAATAGGTCTGATATGATTGAAGGTGGAGAAGTGTTGTAGTTTTGGAATGAGGACCATATAAGAATCATTCATGCCCTTGGGAAATCTGCCATGCCAAAATATATTTTGAATTGTTGTTTTACGTCATTTCCCACAATGTTCGAGAAATGTTGGAAAAACACGGCTGATATGCCATCAGGTTCAGGTGCTTTCGTCGGGTTAATAGTTCTCACCACTTCAAAAATTTCCTTGCTATCTGGGATTTTGCTTAGCTTCTCATTCTGATATGTTGAAATGACTGTTTGAAAAAATTCTCTCAACATTTGGCATTGCACCGTTCTCTCTATTTTGAAAAGACTTGTGAATTCATCTCGTAGGAAGTCACCAATCTGATTTCTACTATCCAGCCAAATTCCTTCGCTATTTTTAAGTGTAGCAATGAAAATCCTCCTTCAGTTTGTTACCGTAGCAGCATGAAAAAATTTTGAGTTTCAATCTCCCGTCTATCCATCTACTCCTTTAGCTTCTCATGTAGTAGTTTTTCTGGTTCATGTTCTCCTCTATTGGCTGAAGGCTTTGATACCATTTAATGGCTTGTTCAATCTCCCCAATCCGTTTATGGCACATTCCAAAAGAATCTTTGTTCCATCTTCTCAGAGATTTTGATGTATTTATAATCCTCCTCTCAATTGAAATTCTTTCATTCTGGTTTGTGTTACACTCCCAAGCTCTTCTCACCACCTCATAACAGGCCGGGTCCCTAATCCAAATTTCCTAGAATCTAAATGGTTTCAGTAAGTTATGATGATCTAGAAAAAGATTCAGCAGTAGCGAGGCATGATCCGATTGAACAACAGTCAGATGGATAACACATGCATTACCAAAAGACGTCTCCACTCAGTACTGGCCATTACCCTATCAATCCTTTCTCTTATGTTCGCATTCCCGCTTCTTCTATTACACCATGTAAAACTATTCCCACTAAAACCAATATCAATACCATTCACCTCATTCATAAACTTTCTAAGTAGAAAATTATTTTTTTCAGATACTTCGCCCCCTCCACATTTCTCAAATTGATCCATAACTTCATTAAAGTCACTAATGCAAGCCCAGGATTCAGTTCCACCTTTGATAAGCTTTGTTAAATTGTTCCAAAAATCACTTCTTCTAGATCTTTCGGCAAGACAATAGCATGTCCATAAGGTCCACAACCTCCCCCCTGATTTCGGAATAAGAATTCACATTGTCCATTTTGATTTGTAGATAATTTCCCAGTCAAGGATTTCCTTCCATAGAAAGGCAATTCCACCTCGCCACTGGTTAACTTCTACAAAATCCATAATTTCATAACCTAGCATATTTCTTAACATTTCCATTCTCTTTTTTTGTTGCTTTTGTTTCACATAAGAAAACTCCCTCCAAGAAATGCTTCCGAGTTAAGCCTCGTAAGGCTTGAACTATCGTGGTTTTTCCCAATCCATGACAGTTCCACGATACAATTTTCATGGCTGGGGTGGGGGCATGGTCCAGCCCGCCTCTTCAGCTTTTGAAACGTATCCGTGCAATTCCACACCTTGATCCTCCATGCAACCAAGTTGTTTTTCACTGCTAATGATCGGTGATTTGGATCCCTGTCTTCGTGCTTTTCTTTTAATTTCAAATTGGGGGAAAAAGGTGACTTTGGAAATGCTTCACTCCTAATCAAAGGACTTGACTTTCCATTCGGCACTCTTTTACATTTCTTTGACACTGGGCTTCCTCCTTTAAAAAAGTCTGGCCCATTTTCAGTTGTAATAGCTTATGGTTGCGGGCCTGTATTTTGTGGAGACAAATTTGGGCCTAATTGTGTTGAGCTTATAAGTGTTTCCCCCCGATTTCTTTTCTGGCCCACTGTTCCCATATTTGGGCAATCCTTCTTCTTATCTATATTTCTTGCGTCAAATTTAGGATTATAGCAGCTCTCAGAGATTGCCACTTGAGACATCCCATCTTCATTAAAGGTTTCTTGGTTTTTGTTCCTTTCTTCCCCGAATTTACTCTCAAATGTACTAAGCTCCCCTTTTGACTGTGTTTCCTCCATATCCGTCGGTTTTAGAGTAACTTTGCTATTTTCTGCAAACTGATGATAGGACTCCTTCTCAATATTTGAACTCTCCTCAGGATTTGGATATTTCCCTTCCTCTCCTTTTCGACCACCGCCCTCCTCATCATCGAACTGTAATTTATCATCTTCCTCTTCATTAATCGCATCTGTGTATCTGAAGAAAAATTATCAAAATGTTCCATCATTTGGTTTTCAACTCTACGCAGGGCTTCTCCTTCACTGAACAGTATTGCAGCTTCAACCTCTACTTTCATCCATGGCCCATACAAATCACCTAGTATTTTGTGTGTTGCTGGATTTTTTGTCGAGCATTTTCTGTTCAGATGTCCAAGGTGTGATGACCAGGATCTGGAGCCAGGGTAAGTGTGGGTGGGTGCAGGGCACTGGCAGGCTACCTTACTGGCAGAGATCGGTCTCCAATCCCACATCGCCTGGGTGTGGAAGGGTGTCAGATGGTAATAGTTCAAATGTAAAGTGAGTACTCTCTTAATAACCAACGCTTTTTCAGAGCGTTTGGCTTCAGGGTTGGAAGAACTCTGGGGTTAAGCGTGCTCCAATGGGAGCATTCTTGTGGGTGACCCCCTGAGAAGTCTGACCAAAAACTCCATATCGCCTGAAGTGCGGTGGCTAAATTGGAAACAATATTGGTTCGAGAGAGAGTGTGGCATTACACCAGGATTCCACATCTATAGCATAAATCCAGCAGTCTCTCGTACTTAAATGAGATCCACTTTCCTCCCTGACCCAAGTTATGGAAAAAACCCACTAGAAGTGGTTTCCGTATGTCACCCTCCACTTGAATCCTCAAGTACTTTGAATCAATAATGTTTGTTCTTGTGTTGGATTCAAACCTTAATAGCTTGAAGAATAACTTCCCAATCACCTTCGCATTACTCTTTGTCATAAATTCCAGAGGCAAACTTTTACTTGTACCCAATATGTTGATGCATCAAAACATACTTCATTTAATGCCTGTTCTGGATTCCATTCTCTTAGCAATAAATGAGCTCTGTTGATTGTCCATGGTCTTCTAATCCACACCCTATTTCGGTCATACTCTGATTTAAAGGTAAACAAAAATGTGTTCTTGTTTGTCTTCTCAACCCTTGGTAAATCCCTTATGAACCAGATGCATCTAACTATCATAAAAATTTCATTTTCTATAACTGTTTTTTCATATATCACTTTGCCCACCAGAGTGAGTTCAGCCTTTTTTGAGGCTCTTTCACTATCAGCCACCAAACTTAGTTGTGGTAGTTTATCCATCTGATGAAAAGAACTACAATAGGATTCGGAGATGACTTCCTCTCACACTTAGCAAACCAGGAAACAAACGGCTTCTCTTCAAACCTTTCAAACAGAAGGGACAATCTTCAAACTAGAAGAAACAGCTTCACTTCGAAGCATTTTTTATAGTCTACACCGCTTTAACCCTCAAAACACAGTAGGTAAGATGATGTTAATCATTGGGTTTAAAGTTGAAAACATTGAGTTGTTTGTGCGTACACAGCCATTTGTACATTTGTGCATACAATTATGCATTTGATATGCATGAATATGATAAAAGCTACCTCCTCCCTCGACTATCAATGAATGTATCTGTCTACCAGAAAATGATATCTACAAGTATAATGAGTGAAGTTTGGCCTTCTAGCGACCATCCTTGATATACTTTTTAACAACTTTAAATTTTTGCATTAATTTGGGTTTAGATATTGCCTATCTACCTTTTCATATGATCAATTTAGAATATTTATGGAACTTTATTAATATTTATGGAACTTTATTAATATGTATCAATATGGAACTTTTCATATGATCAATTTAGAAAATTATTGATTAAATTTATCTATCAAATGATATGGTAGATTAAATGTTAATATTTAATTTATTTATTTTTTTAGTTTTTTTTTTCCGCTGAAGAGATGAGTTATATTAACCAAAAGAAACAAACAGGACCAAACTAACAAAAGAAATCAAGAGCTAGCACTCGGGCTAGAATCTTGATTCGAAATAGAAGCAAAAGGAAGGGGCAAAGAGTTCAGGGTAAAAGTCCCTGTAACATAGTTCTGACAACCCCATTTAGCTGCCTAGTTTGCAAGCCTATTGCAATTTCTAGGAGTCCATACAAAATTAACAGAACTAAAGGAGTTTGATAAGGACAAAATACTTTTTATGTAAGCCAAAATTGCCCAGTGAGGAGGATACTGAGACATGTTGTTTAGAGCTTGAATAACCAATTTGGCATCGCTTTCGCAGACGATGAAGTTCCAACTCTCTCTAGAGGAAAGGCTGATGGCTTTGAGAATGGCAAGCGCTTTCGCAGCTTCAGGAATGTCCATGCGGCACTTATGTATATGAATTTTAATCACTTTATCACGGTGATTCCTTGCAACCAAACCCGGAAAGGCTAAGCCATTATTGAGAGCAGCATCGTTGTTTATCTTGATGAAGTTGCCTGGAGGAAGGTGCCAGGAGGGAGAGTTTTGCTGCAAAGCCAGGGGAGGGAGATCCGAAAGGCTTTTTTTGAATTCATAGAATCTAGTGTTCAGGGAGAGAACACTTTCCTCAATGTTGAAAGAATTGTTGTTGTGGA
Organism: Ochetophila trinervis; assembly: GCA_003254975.1. NCBI lineage: Eukaryota > Viridiplantae > Streptophyta > Magnoliopsida > Rosales > Rhamnaceae > Ochetophila > Ochetophila trinervis. Next base: position 11,727 of record QANX01003961.1, read on the forward strand.
TCAAATAATTTTGAGTTTTCCAAATGTAGTAAAGGGTCAGAGCTGAGTAAAGGAAGAAATCATTTGTATCCTCCCTATGCACGGAAAAGAAGCTTGAGGGATTACATAGACAATTCAGATATTAAAGAAGGTTGTTCAATTGGAGATGATCCCATATAAGACTCCACGAGGAGGCAAACCATTGAGATTTAGCTCCCTGACATCTCTAAAAAAGATGACATTCATTTTCTGGTTCATTGCATCCAAAATGGCAGTTTGGTTCTGTATCTGGATATTTCTAGTAATTAGATTCAAATTAAAAGCAAGACCAAATCTAGAAAGCTTCCAAAGAAAACAATTGAGGCGATCATGAAGATTAGAAAACCAAATAGACTTCCACCATTGGCATTGGTCAAAAGAGTCCTGATTGAGAAAGTGGAAGGCTGATTTAACTCTAAATTGGCAAGTTTTGTTTCAGAGCCAGACCAGAGTGTCATCAATCTGAGGGTTCATCCAAAAAAAATTCCAAATATTATTGACCATGACATTATTGAAGAGTTCCTTCAGGCGAGGAATATTCCAGTTTCCATCTTGAAGTAAAAGGATTTCAACCATACCGAGTTCCGAGTGGGGTTCATTTGATTTGGGCAATGGTAGGTATTCCTGGTTATTTGAGATCCAGGGATCCTCTCAAATGTTGATTGAATCTCATTTTCCAACTCTAAAACAGAGGCCTTTGGCCAGAAGAGTACGAGATTAGAGAATTCCAGACCAAAAGGGAGAGGAGGAGAACTTCCTTTTGCAATTAAGGAAAGATGAGTGTGGAAAGTATTTGTTTTTCAAGAACTTAACCCATAGGAGGTTAGGGTGGGTAGCAAGAGACTAAGCCAATTTGTAAATGAAATACTTGTTGATATGCTCTATTTTCCTTAGTCTCAAGCTTCCTATGTTCTTTGGTTTGCAAATTTTACTCCAAGCTATCAGAATCCAGTAGTGATCCTTTTGAGGTGTTGCCCTCCAAAAGAATTTTTGAGCAATGCAGTCAATTTTATAACTTTATGAGAGAAGGAAGGCAAAGGTTGACATTGGGTGAATGGGAATAGCAAAGATAATCGAGTTTATAATAGTGGTTTTACATGCTTGGGAGATGAGTTTTTCCTTCCAGCCTTGAAGTTTAGTCTCAATTGTTTTAAGAATGCCTATAAAGCCCACCTTGTTATTCCTTCCTGGATGAATAGGATTTCCCAAGTATTTTGAATCTTTTGGGAGCTTTCTAATATTGAAGATGTGTTTGATATTAGCTTTAACTCCCGTGTTTGTGTTTTTTGAGAAGAGGTAGCCTGATTTTTGGAGATTGATAGATTGACCTGTCCACCGGCAGAAAAGATCAAGACATTTTGCAATATGAGAGGCATTTGCCTTGTCTGCTATACAAAAAAGCATAATATCATCAGCAAATAAAAGATGAGAGATGGGAGGGCTGGTTCTAGATATTTTGATGTCTTGGATTTTTTCTTCCTCCTCAAATTAATAGAGCATGCGAGAAAGAAGTTCAATTAAAACGATGAAGAGGAAAGGAGAAAGGGGTCTCCCTGCCGAATTCCTTTTTTTGGGTTAACAGAACCCACGACACTTTCGTTAAGGAGGATGTCAAGAGAATCCACTGCAAAACATTGATCAAGGAGGCCAATGACTCTAGCCGAAAAACCAAAATGGTTAAGAATATTACTTAAGACTCTCCAATCAACCGTGTCGAAGGCTTTTTGGAGGTCAATTTTGATGGCCATAAGACCATTGTTTCCTCTTTTCTTTTTCAAGTGATGGAGAATTTCATTAACCAGTAAAGAATTTTCTCCAATCCATCTCCCATGTATAAAGGTTGCTTGGTTGGGGGAAATGATTCTGGAAAGAAAAGGATTGAGTCTTAAAGTAAGAATTTTGGAAGCAATTTTGTAGACTGTGTTGCAGAGGCTAATGGGTCGTATGTGGTTGAAGCATGAGATTTGGTTTGTTTTGGAATAAGGACAACAAAAGTTCGATTTATGGCTCTAGGGATTCGGCCTGAGATGAAGATGTCTTGGATAACACGGATCACATCAAGGCCAACAGTGTTCCAGTAGGTTTGGAAAAAGGAGGCAATCATTCTATCAGGCCCCGGAGATTTTGAGGGATTGAAAGATGTTAGGGTTTAAAGGATTTCTGCTTGGGAAGGGATGGCAAGGATGCTTTCATTTTCAATGAAAGAGATGTAGGGTTGGATAAAATCTAATAAGCAGGGGCATTGGGTTAAAGGTTCGTCTCTAAGCAATTTGGAGAATTGCTCGCAGATGAAAGTTCCAATATCTTCTCTAGAATTCAACCAGTAGCCTTCCTCATCCTTGATGGCTGCAATGAAAATTATTTTCCTATTTGTGATCATAAAAGCAAAAAAAAAATTGGAGTTTTTGTCCTCGGCCTTTAACCAAATTTCTTTAGATTTCTGTTTCTAAAAGAGTTCTCTTTTTTCCAGCCATTCATTGAGCAAAAAATGAGCTTCCTTTGCATAGGCTGGGTTCATAGAGGAAGGCTCACTTCCTTGCAACAATTCCAGCTACTTTTTCGAGCTCATCAAATTTTGCATTACAAAGACCATAAACTTTCCGGTTCTAGATGGTTAGAGCTTTTGCTGTGTTGCGCAATTTTCCAATTAGGGAGATATGGCGATTGTTGTTGTCATAATAGTTCCAGACATTTTTGATTGTTTGCTCACATTTGGGATCACGACTCCAGGCATCAAAGAAGCGGAATGGTCTTGAGTTTCTCTTGTGTGGTCCAGGAAGAGGTGTAAGAGAATGGGGACATGGTTAGAGTTTGCTGCCGAAAGATGAATGACTCCAGCATTATCGAAGGCAACCCTCCAGCATTATTTTTTTAGTTTATTTGTCTAGTAAAAATTTCCTTATATATATTTAAATTGTATGAATATGCTAATTAATAATATATTGAATTGAAAATTTCAAATTTGAACTTTTATCAAAATAAATAATAAGTTTTGCCACTAAATTTTATACACCTTTTAACCTTCCCCCGCCCCCCTTAAGAAACAATATTTTATATAGTTTTGTTTTAGAATCACTATTGAAGAACACAATCTATAATTGGTATTAAATATTAGAATCAGGTATTAATCCATGGAATTTTAAAATTACATAATCTTCCAATTGTTTTACTACTTTTCTTGCATGGAAAATATCAATCTTATAATTACAACTTAAAACAGGTTAATTTCCACATTCCTTTTGCGTTATGCCAAAATCAAGTACAGCTCCAATGGGTACTAAAAATGAAATGGCAAATGAAACTAATTAAAGCTGAAAAAAGAAAAGAAAAGAACAATAATGCTATCCTTTTAAAAATGAAATGCCAATTCATGACACACAAGAGAACAGTGTTATCCTTTTCAATGATTGAAAGAAGTACAATAAATTAGAGATTGGATGTTAGAATATATGTGGAAGAACCATAATAACATGAAGGATGGTTATGTGGGATCACTTAAAGATTTTGTTAGTGGTTTAAATATTAAAAAAAAAAAGCTGCAAGAGCAAGGACATAGCAACAAGTGGTGCAACAATAACAGGTTCATATTTGAATATTGTTCCAACTTCTACAACCCTACCACGTAGCTATTTTGACTACAAACCCTATCTTTTGGGAGATGGGTTTTGTTTGATTTATCATATATAAACTATTAGTTTAAGCTTTCCAGCTGGAAAGGAGGTTTATTCAAGGAATTTTGGAGAATCAGTATCCACTCTCTTGAAGTTTCAAAATATACTAAACCACTAAGCATATCATCATGGTGATGAAATTGATTGGTTTGATAATATTCGGACTTGATTCGGGTAGATTCAACTGGGAAAAAAAGGTTTCGTGGGGAGATCTACAAAAATTTCTGTGTTATTTTTCCAAAAAAAAAAAAATATATATATATATATATATATTAAATTAGAGATAATAGATTGGTGTGGCTAACACGAATTTTAAGTTTGGCAAAACTTTTGCTTATGTTTTCTTTTCTAAAATGTTTTCTGAAAAGCTACTTTTTCATTAGTTTTAGTTAAAAGCTTTTTTCGAAGCTTGAACCTCAAAACATTTTCATAAAATTGTTCCAACACTCTCCCAAACTATTTTTTACCTTTAAAAGCTACTTTGGCTTAAACTATCCCAAACAAAACTTTAGTTCAGATTTACCACCATGCTATCCCTTGAGAGCCTGATTGAAATGCTTAGAACGGGCTCAATCTCCAAAATTTTAATATAAAATCAATCTATTTCAATGCCTTCTTCAAATCTTAAAAAGTTAATATGCAATTCGAAGAGGTATCAGAAAAAAGCATCTTTACTTTTGGAAAAAATAAAAATAAAAATCTACATCACCTGCTTTTCTGTTCCTGACTAGCTTGATGTTTTCTTTATATTCTTATTATTCTTTATGGGTTTCAAGATACACAGACAGCTGCCAAGCTTCTAAAGTAGAATGAGAATTTAGGAATAATAATTCTTTGGATGATTATACATACACAAAATCTCTCATACAAACTATGAATTTTACAAAGATAATCACAAGCCTAAAAGTAATTAGACCTGTACATAACAACAAAACAATATTCCTACCTACGGGAGAATAGCAACTAGCAACAGTAAGCATACTAAACTAGATATACTACTAAGGAGATATGGGTGTAGCAATTATAGTTACATAGCTAGAGATGAAAGTCAAAAGGTCTTTGACATATTAGCAGTACCATTAACAGAAACTTCCCTTCATATGTCCATGTCATTGAATATTTCTTCATCTTCCTCGTTTCGTGGTTCATCCAAGAGAAATCCATCAGCCACAATGTTGCTGCCAGTAGAGCAAGAGTAAGTTTAAAAGTGATTGCAGTTATTAATTGGAAAAACCTCTCGCGAAAAGCAGATTAAATATTAACCTACCTTAAACAGCAGAAACGGAAACTCACCACCCGCTTAAGTTTTCTATTATAAAAGAAGAAATTGAATGACCATCTGAAAAAAAGAAAATGAAAAATAAAATAATAATAAAACTTAGGAGCCCAAAATTAGAAGATGGGATATATCAATAATAATCCGTGAATGAGACAATTATGTGAAAACTTACATGGCTCCTCTCTCAAGAAATGGATCCACATCAGAGTCTGGATTGTAACTATATATTTCACATTCTCCCAATTTTACAACCTGCAAGTTGCAACAAAGACGCATCATAAAATTGCCTCCATTTATGACTAGCATGATTTTTTCTTATCATGATCCCACCTCATCCAGAGCCTTATACAACGTATCCAACAGGGAGCTACCCTCGTTTGTCTCAATCCATTCCTGCAATTAAAAGGTCCAAAAAACCAAAACACAAGGCTCAATCAGGTATTCAGCATAATAAACCTGTTCTTTCTAGCCGTTTTTTTTTTTTTTTTTTCCCAATTCATTTTGGGGATGAGACAGTAATAAGTTGATACAAGAATAAGATAATCAATCAAGATTTTGCATGATATCATTAGAATATATGTACTACTGCTGAAATAAGCCACCACACATCTCCAGTACAGAACTAAACAAGATATCATCAAGCAACCACATTCCTCCTATACTGAAATAAACAAGATACCATCCTTCTTACAATCTCAATTTAGAGACAGGTAAGGAAATCAAAAAGTACTGTCATGCCATATGAAAGACAAAATAATCTTTCAAAAAAATGAGGGAATGATATCCTATAATACCTAACTTATACAAGTTTGATAGCTAGGAAAGTTTAATAATGAAAACTGCATATTTCAGAGGCCTAACATATAAACCTCTTGACAGAATCACCTGGCAAACATGTAACACAAATCTTATCCTAAATTTTGTTTTTCCTTCCTCTTTAAAAAAATTCTCAAATTCTGCTTTTCTCACTTAAAGTGATTGCAAATGAATACAAACAAATAAAAATCAACATCAAATGAATGCTGAAAATTTGTGCAGTGTAGCTGGAAAAAACGCATAGTTGATACAACAAAATAAGAAAAACTAAGTACCTTTGATGCTTCAAACATATAGATATCAAATATCTGCTTAAACCCATCCCAGGTTTCTTCTGTGAAGAACTGATGAGCATTCACGGCACTGGGAAACCAAAAAGATGTAGACAACTTCATAATATAAAGAAGGGAATTTGAAAAGGCCATGTCAATGGAACAATAGATACTCCACTATTGAGATGTCAAATTGAGACTCGGACAAACAAACACAGACGGCCACAATTGAAAAGTTGGGAAATGGAGAGACTTGAACTCTCAGCTCCACCAAGAGCGACAGTTTCCAAACTGTCTGTCAAACCTCTTGACAACACTCCCAAGTGCAATTAAAGTAGGACTATAAAGTGGGTTGCCGTGTCGCCCAATAAGCTGACAGTGGCATTACCCATAATCCTCTTTTTACAAAAACACAGGCCTCTGTCAAACAATAATGCATCCAACACAGCATAAGATACAGATACCTGAAATCATAATCCGGATAAATGTGATAGAGTGATAGAACCAGGTAGACCAGTGTCTTTCGGCTGGAATGAACATATAGAAAAACTAGTTAAAATAACAGACAACCTGCAGTTTCACTCTTTCAAATTTTAGCGACATAACAATCTCCACCTGGATCTGCTTAAAAGGAATTCAGCTGGTGAGGAAGAGTCGGTGTCTGAAGATTTCCCAAGATAATCAAGGATCTGAAATAACCAATTTAAAATTGACAAAACGTATATAAAATTATAAACACATCAATATAACTGACATTTAACATTAGAAAATGTTATAAGAAAAGTAAAAATTTGGAAAAGATAAAGAATAAAAAGTCATTTTAAATTAAGTCTACAGCTTTGACGTATGAAGTTTTTGATATTGGAGGTGAGAGGACTCGAACTCGGTTATGGCCCGAGGAAACAGGGGCTTTACACTCGGGCCATAGCTGTCACAGCAAGGACTTCGACATATGAAGTTAAGAAAACAATAATTGCATAAATTGAGAACTATCCGCATATACAAATGGGAAATTTGAATGTATATTTAACAGGATCAACTCGTTTATCAAAAAAAAAAACAAAGGATCAACTCCGGTTCAGACAATTTGTCTTTTACTATTTCCTCATTACTGAAATTGAGATCGAGGACAAAACATCTTACTGTATACCAACGCAAAATCAAACACCTCCAGACATGCATATACTTGTTTGAAGCAAACACAGAGAAAGGGGTAAAAAAATAAAATAAAAAGCTTAGTCTAAGGATAATTCATTTAGTTTACCCAAAAAAATGTAGAATATTCAAACAAAATAAAGAATACCAAATAATTCCTGATTTTACCTCATTCTCCAAACTCAGAGACAGCTTTTTGTCCGTTCCAGTGTGTTTGCCTTGCAAAAACATTGGGGAAAAAAATTAAATTAAATTATTTTTAAAAAAAAAGCATGTCTCCAAAAATTTTAAATGCAATTCTCAAGCAACCCTAGAAATTATCTTTTTACTTACAAGAGTAAGCTTCAAGACAACCTTTGATCGTACGCTCTCCAAGATTTAAACGACTCAAGAACACATTTAATCTGAAAGGGAAAAAAAGAAAAAAGAAAAAAAGAGATATATTTATTAAAGAAAAAATTCAAACACAAACACCGTAATCTCCACCAAATTGTGTATTAATAAACACAAAATTGAAATTACTGGACAATTACCGATCCAAGGGTGTATACTCTAGAAACTTCATTATCGGTGTAGATCTTGCTTAAAGTCCTATAAGATTAAAAACAAAACGTATAAATTCAATAAATTTAATTGGAAATTTAAGACAACCATGAATTCATGCGAAACAAGATTATAAAAATGAAAAGAGAAAATTAATAAAATAAAGACAAATGGATATGAGCGGAAAATAAGAGAGCAAAACGAAGAAACCGGCATTGAAGAGAATAAACAGTAAAACTTCCAGAAACTTTTACCTTTGTGCGAAATCTCTCTATATTTCGCGAAAGCTTTGAGCGGAAATTGAACCAATTTAATTAAAATTCAAACCGAAATGGTTTATCGAAGCCCTAAATTCGAATATTCTGACATTCCGTTCCAATTTGGATTTTTATATTTCTTTCTTTCTTTATTTTATTTTTTGGTGAAATATTTTTCTTTCTTTGTTGGCGGACTTTGTTTGGTGGTGATAAACAATGGGGTTTTTATATAGTTTTTTAATATACTATATAATATATATATTATAGCTTGACTATATATATATATATAAATACATTCCGGTCGATTTAATTGAAAAAAAAAATTAAAAAAAATTGCCTATTAAATTCAAAAATTAAATTCTATCCACGCTTTATTTAGAAATTGAGTGAAATCTCTTTAAACTTTTACCCATTTTTTTTTTTTGACAAATGCATTCATTGGATGGAAAAAACTCAAATCCTCCCGAACAAATACTCCCGAAGTATAAACCTTCAAAAAATTTACATTCAAAAAATTTCACATGGCATAAAAGGATATGCATGAGTATTGAGTGGCTTTATTCATAAAAAAAAAAAAAATAAATAAAAAATCATTTAAAAAATTTTTAAAAATCTATAAAAATTTTAAAAGAGAGTATGAAAGTTTTTATGTGGATAAAATTTTCATTTTTAATTAAAAAATCTACAAAAAATTTTTATATATAATTTTTTTTTAAATAATTGACAAATTAAAAATATTTTATAACTTTTTATATATTTTAGATAAATATTATACAGTAAGATAAAATTATCAAATATAAAAAAATATTACTAAGTATGGAGCAATATTATGTATCTTTGACAAATATTACATAGTAAAGCAAAATTACTGAATATGGAAAAATATTATTAAGTATGAAACAAAATTACATATTTTAGACAATATTACACAGTAAGACAAAATTACAGAATATGAAAAAATATTACTAAGTATGTAACAAATTTATATATTTTGGACAAAATTATAGAATATGAAAAAATATTACTAGTATATAACAAAATTATATATTTTGGATAAATATTACACAGTAAAATAAAATTACCGAATATAGACCAAACAATGCTCGATATGGACTACTATTACCTAATATTGGAAAATTTTACTTAATTTGAAAAATGATAAAAAATTTATATCTTATGGAAAAATATTATTAATTATGAAACAAAATTATGTATTTTGGACAAATATTACACTGTAAAATAAAATTACCAAATATAGACAAAAAAATACCCGATATGCACTACTAATACCCAATATTGAAAAATTTTACTCAGTTTAAAAAATTATGAAAATTTTACATTTTATGAAAAAATATTACTAAATGTGGAATAAAGTTATATATTTTGGATAAATATTACACAGTAAAATAAAATTACTGAATATAAACTAAAAAAATCCAATATAGACTATTATAACCCAATATTAAATAATTTTACTCAGTTTGAAAAATTATGAAAATTTTATAGTTTGACTAGTGAAAATGACTAAACAAGGGGTATAATTTTACAAAATAGAGACATATTTTATGGAAAAACCTCAAAATAAGGGGGCCAAAATGATATCTAATCTTTGATTTGAAGTGTATATTTTTTTTTTCAACAATATTTGGACAATAATATAATAATAATTTTAAATACCTGCAGAGGTTACAAATGTATTATCATAAATATGAAAGACTAAATTTAATTTAAACTAAATTTCAGAAACTACAGTTAAAATTAATTTTAAATTAAACTCAATGAATGGAAGTCGTATCATGATGATCAAATTCAATGAGTTGGTAGTTAGAATAAATTATTAGAAACAATAATTTTAAACTTACTAAATTTATTAACTAAATATTTTATATTAAATAATTTGACATTAATTTTAGAGCATTATTAATTTGTCAACACTATGATTAAAAGTGTTAATCTATTTACAACACAAGTAAATAACATAGAAACACACAAGTGGTTTATGCTAATTAATTATAATTAGAAAATATATTATTTTTCTACTATATCTACTAAAAATATGTATAGTTAATTATAAATGTATTAAATTATATAATTTTATATTTATTTAAAAATATATGACCAATAATAGGATTTAAATGTTAAAGTAGTTGATTAGTAAAAAATTACAATTAATTATCATTGATAAAATATTAAAAAAAATATTGGTTAAATTACATAATTTTGAACTTAATAGGAACACAATTTTTAATTCTACTTAATTATAATTCTAAATTGTAAATTAATTATATTAAATATTGATTAAATTAATCTACCAAATGATGTGGCAGATGATGTGTCAATATTTAATTGGTTTATTTTTTTGATTTACTTATCTATTTAAGAGTCACTTATTAATATTTAGGTTATATAAATGTGTTATATTTTAACATGTGTTATTTAGTAATTAAATTTAGTTTATATTTTAGTATATGTAGCATTACACATTGTAAATTGTTATAATTTCAAATTAATATATTGATGTTTTATATCATGAAAATATAAATATTATATTTGCATACGTTTTATTTGCAAAATTATAAAAATCTAATAATATATATGTTATTAGAGTTTAAAAATTTTCATTAAAATATATATTCATGAAAATTTGGAACTAAAACAATATTTATTTTTTGAATTTTAGCACTATATTTTATTGAAGTTCTTAAGTGACACTTAACATATAAATGCATATGTACATTTTTTATTTTGCATATTCGAATTTGAAGTGATATTAACTATTATTCAGAGAAAATAAAGATAATTTTTAAAAGAAGCTGCTATATAATTAAAGCATATAGGATAGTTTTTACCCCAAAAAAACAAAAGTATATAGGAAGGTGAAAGTAGTGGCCAGTTTGAACTCTGTTTTTTCTTGCATTTTGGTAGAAATAGTTTTAAATATTAACAGTTCTGCAAAGGAAACTTATATTACAAGTAAAAAAGCTTAGCTTTAGCTATTAACAATTTTTAAAATAAGAATAATGAAAGAAAGATAATGAATATTGGAAAAAGAACCAACCACTCTACTATCAAAAGATCATGTAAAAGTACATGTTAAAAAAGCAATCCAATTTGCTAAAACCATATGAAGTTCTTTGGTGAAACATCCATATAAATGTCAGTGACACTATCTATAATGCTGGTAATCAATTTTGAAAAAAAATGTTTAGACTACCAACTTTAGTTTATCCATATCCTAATTGGATAGGAAATCAAGGGTAGTATTTCACTCATCCTGACAACAATTATATGCGTCTAGGTTACAATATATATGTGTAAGCAAATAATCACTTTAGAAATGATAAAGAAGTATTGAACAATAACAGGATTTAAAAATTATTTAGTTTTGTAAGAAAATATAAAGCAACTCTATAGCCCATCATTCTTTCTAGCAAAAAAGGATAACAATTTTCCTTTTTCTTTCCCCATTAAGCATCCAAATGAGTACTAAAACAAGTATCAAGTGAGCCTATCACTTCTTCTAGTCTCTTACAGTATTAGGAAGATAGCAAGGCTGGTTCACTTGAATCTTCCTGCAATCACCACCTCCTCCTCCACATGCCCAATCCATTTGGAATTTGAATGTTGCATTTCTCATCAGCGCTACCTTGAAGGCATCCGTTTTGCCTTTGGTAATATGGTTTTTTGCAATACAACTGTTTATCACATCCTTTGTGGATAGAATTGATGATCATGAACGAGAATCAAAGTTTTCTGGATAGAATTAATGGTCTGGTTCAGGTTATGCTTTGGATCATCCATAGCATTTGCTCATGTTGCCATATCATTAGCCTGAGGTATCACAATCTCATTTCCTCCACTCCACCAATTCCTGATGCATTTTGCAATGAATCCATTAGGAAGTGATCCTGACCAATGACACATCTGCCTCTTTTTATTTCTCTGTCCATTTCACAAGATAAAAAACAACAACTCAAATGGGATTCTCATATTCTTCAATTTTGCAATTTAACACATCTAATCTACCACCCAAACTAGAGAACAATAAAAAAACATATGAATTTAACCACACCAAACATTCAAGCTCAGCTATTTATATCATTAACAACATAAACAACAACATCACTGAAAGATCCCTAATAAACAGTTGGGATGAGTCTGTAAATTACAATAATCTAATTGCAAACCACCAATTTGACCACACCACACAGTCAAGATCAATTCTTTATAATATTGGCAGTAGCAACAACAATTTCTCAATTAAACATTTGAAATAGATCTGTAAAATTACAACAATCCAATTTCTAAAGCAAACATGAAATTGACCGCACCACATACTCAAATTATCCATTCATTGACAACGACAACAACAACAAAACCAGCATCAGCAACAATTCCTGAACTAAATAGTTAGATGGGTTTTTAAATTACAAAATTCAAATTCCAAAAGCAACCACTTTTAATAACCCAAAGAAGCTAAAATTTTCATGAAAAAGTTGCTCAAATATAAAAATTAGGGATAAATGCACTTTAGTACCCTGTAGTTTATTAAACTTGCACATCAGACCTTCAAGTTTCAAATGTATCACATTAAGTCTTAAATTTACATTTTATGCCATATTATGCTTTTAAGATTCAAATGTATCACATTAAGCTTTCAATTTACATTTTATGTCACATTAGGCCTTCAAAAATTTGAAGTGTATCACATTAATTTTTCAATTTATATTTTATGCCACAATAAATAATTAATGTACTTTAAAAAATTTTAGAATTTTTATTTATTTTTAAATAAAAAGCACTATAATTAATTTAAACATTTAATACTTTCTACTTTGTAAAAATATCAATTTAGTCAAATTAAATTAAATTTAACAGAATTTTTTAAATGCAGTATAATAATTCTAAAATTTGTTTTTTTTTCCAATTTTCTAAAATATTTAAAAAAATTATTTTTTATTCCTCCAAAAAAATTTATTCATCCTAAAATAAAATAAAAATTCATGATGAAAAAATATAGGATTAAATAAATTTTTATGATAATTTTTTTAGCAATTTAGGATAAAAAGAATATCATGATGAAAAATATATAGGATAAAACAATTCATGATAATTTTTTTAGCAATTTAGGATGAAATAAAAAGTTTTAGATGAAAATAAAATTAGATGATTTTTTATTTATATTTTTGAAAATTGGCAAAAAAAATATTAATTAGAGGTTTAATGTGTTACATTTAAAATTTGAGGGTCTAATGTGACATATAATATAAATTGAAGGCTTAATGTGATATACACTTAAAACTTAATGGTCTAATATGGCATAAAATGTAAATTAGAAGCTTAATGTATTAAATTGTAATTTAAAGGTTTAATGTGTAAGTTTATCAAAATACAAAGTACTAAGGGAGTGTGTCCAATCATAACTTTTAAAGACTTTTACAAAGTTAAAAAGTTTAGATGTATTTAGTCTAGACTTTTAAATTTTTTATAAAGTCATGGGGTATTCAATCCAATCTTTTAAAATTTTTAAAAAAGTTTTATAAAAGTCATGAGGTATTCAATTAAAACTTTTTAAAAATTTATAAAGTCTACATGTATTCAATCTAGACTTTACTTTTTTTATAAAATGACTTTTGTAGACTTTTTGGTTAGAGTATATATATCAGATCTCAAAATTTGTTTTTCATTCTCTTCAAAAACTTTTGTAGACATTTTAGAGAAAAAAAAAAAAAGACAACAATTATGGTTCTTCTTTGTGTTCAAAAATTTCTATTTTTCGACTCCGAACTCTGCGCTACCAATTTCTTTTCCGACTTTAGGGGGGTGTATTCAATAATGACTTTTTAAATTTTTTATAGACTTTTTTAAGTAATAGACTTTTGTAAATTTTTATAGACTTTATAAAAGTATGAATGACTTTTTTACTATTCAGATTTATAAGTATTTTATGTCACTCTTTTCAATTCTCTTTTCAATTGCAATCATTGTTTAGATGTTCTAAAGTTTATTATCTCTCTATATTGGCTACATGAGCATATACATGCATCTTTTATGAAAATGAGGAAAAATATAAGAAATAACTTTGATAATAGTGATTAATATATTAAAAAAAATTATCAAAGTACCGGAAACAAAAATTTCCAATTCAAAAAAATATATATGATGTTCATAAAATAACAAAAATATTTAATGGAAAAAAATAAAATATCTATTGTCCACAGTTATTAATAATTTCAGCATCATTCCACATAGTAGTAGCTATATCAACTCTCCATTCATTATCATACTTTCTCTGTTGCACTTGAGTCTCAATAATTGGTTCAAAATCATTTTCTTGATTAACAATAACTGATGAAGAAGATAAATCTTCATTATCTGGCTCAGTTGGAAATTCATCAGAACGACATTCTTTGCGAAGAAAATTATGCAATCCTGCACAAGCTAAAACTAGTTCTACTTGTGTATCAAATGGGAAAGGAGGAGCTGATTTGAAAATTGTGAACCGTGATTTGAATATACCAAATATCCTCTCAATTACATTTCTCAAGGAAGCATGTCAAAGATTGAACAACTCATTTGCAGTTTCAGGATCACGATCTTGACCAGAAAATTATTGAAGATGATATTGAACACCTCGAAAAGGAGCTAAGAACTGACGTCGATTAGGAAACCCACAATCCATCAAAAAATATCTACCTAAACAAACAATAATATTTGTACAATTAGTAAAGAATATTCAATGTATACTTAAGAAAAAAATAAACATCAAAACAAATTAAAATAATGCAAAAAAAAAAATACTTGTGGCACTTTAAGTCCGTTCTTCCTTGATAAAGCATCATTTAGCACTTTTGAATCATGAGCAGATCCCTCCCACCCACTAAGCACGTACATAAACTCCAAATCAAAATTACAAGTTGCTAAGACATTTTACAAAATTATTCTGTGACGGTTGCGATAACTGCTGGTTTCACGTCCATGTACCATTGTTGGAATATGGGTGCCGTCAATAGCTCCAATGCAATCCTATAATAAAGAAACATAAATAATAAGTACTTTTATGACAATTTATAATAATAATAATAATAATAATAATAATCACTTACTTTAAAATAAGGATAAAATCTTGTGCTTTTTTTAATTTTTTCTGGCACTGTCAATTTAGGTTTGGTAATCATATCTACCTCAATTTTGTTCAATGCCTTCAAAACTTTGTTGAAATTTTTGCTAGTAGTAAAATGTGATCGAGAAAATGTCTCCCGAACCACACAATATCGAGAATTTTGACCAACTGTTAATAAAAATGCTGCAAGCATCTCCTCAATACAAATAAATCTAGTATCCTGTAACAGTGTCTTTTCAATAATGATAGTACATAACTTTAGAAACATATCTGGATACATTCTATAAACTTGCCGAAAATTTGTCGGATTATCTTGTAATATTTTATGTACGTAATCGTATCCAATTGAAGTTATTGGTCACCTAGATAGGTAACGTTGGACACGATTATTGTACATATTATTTATAAGCTCATTTACCTTATAAATAGCTGTTTCCATTAATATCAATGAATGACTAATAATTTCATCTTCATTCTCATCTTCTTCCATCTCTTCATCTACCATTTCTTCTTTTTCTATTTCAACATCTTCATGCATGTTGGAACTAGACATTACAAAAATTGAATCACTTGTGAAAAAAATAAAAACAAACTCAATTGAACACAATCAATTAACATCCAAAACATGTTCATTCCATACTATAAAAGGAGCAAAAGGAATAAAACATATCCATTCCATATTATAAAAAGGAATAAAAACACAATCAATTAACATCCAAAAAATAAATGAACTAATTAGAATTTAAATTATAATAAAAACACTAAAGAAAGTAATTCATTATAAAAGTTCAAAATTATAATGAAATTCTAAAACAATAATAATCTAAAAACCATCTAAAAACATTACTAATGTACTAAAACAAAGAAACTCATTCTTCTAATTCAAAATTTATCCATTCGAAACGCTCTTCGGGTGTCATTTTCAAGAACTCCATCTTTTTTACTCTACTGTTAAGCAACCTAAGCACTTTAAAACGAGCACGATTATCCAAATTTGGAATATCCTTAATAACATCCCAACAACATTGTTGTTTGACGTCAATTGAATCAATAGCTTGTTTGAACTCGCTAATAGTTTGGTTGAGCTTGTCTATAGCATCCAAGTGATAATTATTAGTTTCCTTTCCATCCACTTCCATTCTATTTCTTTTTTTAGATGTTGGAAGAACTTCTGAATTCACAGGTTGTGAGTTGAAGTCACTCAGAGGTGGAGATTGTGGTAAAGTGTCATGGGTATCACTTTGTACAAATGTCTCAGTCAATGGATCATACTCCAAGTCATCTATACCACCAACCCTATTGTCTTCTACCTCAGATGTTCTTGCATCTGTCTCCTCCCCTAGCCCAATTGAATGCAACCCCATTGCAATTCCATTTCCAATGGCAATTTCCAAATCATCATAGTCCAAAGTATCAGTACGATAACTTTTATGTGTAGGATGAGACTGAAAAAAAAAATATATTAGTATAAAGAAACATGCTTATTCCTAGTATATATTTACATGACATGTATACTATTTAATGAATTAAAATGAAATTCATAGACGTATTAAACGAAAAATCCTTAAAGAATGATCACCTTAAAATACTCCTCCCATGTTTCATTGCTAGCAGTGACTTTTTTTGTTATGGGATTTCATCCAAATCCAGAGTTATTAGCCCTAAGCTAAGAATTGTTGGTATATCGTACCTTAAACCATTTCATACGACTTAAATATTCCGTATAAGTCGTTTGACTCTCCAATTTTGCATTAAGAGCAGGAAGTATTTTTTTTTCTACTGTTTGCTTGCTAAATGAACCATTTTTATCACGTCATCCACGTTTGACAACATCAGCAAGGATCCTTAATAACTCATTGCTTTCATCCATTGTCCATACTCTATATTTTTCCATGCTTTTCCTTTTTCATTTGTCATTTCCTTTGTTTGAGTCTTCCATTAAATTACTATATTGCACATGAAATATGATAAAAAAAATTAAAGTATAGCTCTAGTATTAACTATGATAGTTTGAAATACATATACCCCCAAAAATGTGCACAGAAAAAAAAAGAAAAGAAAAAAAGAAGTCAAATAGGTAAAAATAGAGAAATAACAAGTTGCTAAATTGCTACTGTACAAAAAGGCGAATCCTATATTTTTATTCTGGTTTGATAAAAAAATCTGGTTGATGCATCATAACTTTTATTATTTTTTTAATTTTGATTCTTCAAAGGGAATGAAAATAGTCAAACTTATATGCAAACTGCAAATTGCACTCTAAAAAAAAGATTCTAAGCTCTGCATTCTAAAATTAATAGATATATGTGTGTGTTTCTTTCCATTGGTATTCTATATCATAGTTTCAACATAATTTTGATTCAATAATGATAATTAAGAAACTGACTCTGAGCACATAAAATGCTCAAAGAACATTGAACATATTTATTTTTTCCTCCAACAACAAAATTGGAGACAATTGATGGGTGTTTCGGGCCAAGAATAATCAAATATGCAAGTGAGAAAAGCATATGAGCAAACAACATTTCCAATTTATCTCAGTCTGCAAAAATAAATTTCGTATTGTATAAAAATAATAATAAAAATAAAGAAAAAAAACTTAAAAGAAATGATGCTAAATTTTTTAATATTATAAAATACAAACTTGTTAAGAGTTGCCAAACTCGGTGCTAATACCAACCACGCCAAGTTCATATTTTTAATATTATAAAAATAGCCAAACTTGATCACCAACTAAGGAAATCGTGTCAAAATCTAATGCAATTGGAGTATGATGCATTACGCAGCTAGATCAACGGTGTCAACATATTGCTCCGATGAAACCATGAATCAAACAGAACCAACAGTCACATTGTATCAAACCTTTCAACTTGAGTAATAAAATTAAAAATTAAAAAATCATGATTCACATGGCTAATAATTAGTAGGTCAGCTAAATCAGATTCTAGAATCTCAAATATTTTAATAAAAGAAACGAAACAAGACAAAAAATTGCCCCAGAAACAAGAGGTCAAAAATTACAAGGAGGTTTACCTTGTAAACGGGTCCGAAACCACTATGGCTGAGTTTATTGAGGTCGGAGAAGATGTTGGTAGCGCAAAGTTCAGAGTTCGAAAAATAGAAATTTTTGAACATAAAGAAGAACCCTAATCGTTGTCTTTTTTTTTTTCTCTAAAAAGTCTACAAAAGTTTTTGAAGAGAATGAAAAACAAATTTTGAGATCTGATATATATACTCTAACCAAAAAGTCTATAAAAGTTTACAAAAGTCATTTTATAAAAAAAGTAAAGTCTAGATTGAATACATGTACACTTTATAGACTTTTAAAAAGTTTTAATTGAATACCTCATGATTTTTATAAACTTTTTTAAAAATTTTAAAAGTCTGGATTGAATACCCCATGACTTTATAAACATTTTAAAAGTCTAGATTGAATACATCTAAACTTTTTAACTTTATAAAAATTTTTAAAAGTCATGATTGAATACACTCCTTAATAAACTCAACCACGGTGGTTTCGGACCCGTTTAGAAGGTAAACTTCCTTGTAATTTTTTGTCTTGTTTCCTTTCTTTTAGCTGACCTACTAATTATTAGCCATGTGAATCATGATTTTTTCATTTTTAATTTTATTACTCAAGTTGAAGGATTTGATACAATGTGATTGTCAGTTCCGTTTGATTCATGATTTCATCAGAACAATATGTTGACACCGTTGATTTAGCTACGTAATGCATCATACTCTGATTGCATTAGATTTTGACACAATTTTCTTAGTTGGTGATCAAGTTTGACTATTTTTATAATATTAAAAATATGAACTTGGGGTGGTTGGTATGAGCATCGATAACAAGTTTGTGTTTTATAATATCAAAAATTTTAGCACCATTTCTTTTAAGTTTTTTTTTTCTTTATTTTTATTATTATATTTACATTATTTTAATATATATTTATTTGTTTGGATGTTTATATTTTTTTTAAGTATACATTGTATATTCCTTACTAATTGTACAAATATTATTATTTGTTCAGGTAAATATTTTTTGGTGGATTGTAGGTTTCTTAATTGACGTTAATTCTTAGCTCATTTTTTAGGTATTCGATATCATCTTTAAGAATTTTCTAGTCAAAGTCGTGATCCTGAAACTGCAAATGAGTTGTTCAATTTTCGCCATGCTTCTTTGAAAAATGTAATTAAAAAGATATTTGGTATATTCAAATCACGGTTCACAATTTTCAAAATAGCTCATCTTTTTCCATTTGATACACAAGCAGAACTGGTTTTAGCTTGTGCAGGATTGCACAATTTTCTTCGCAAAAAATATCGTTATGATGAATTTCAACCGAGTCAAATAATTAAGATTTATCTTTTTTATCAGTTATTGTTAATCAAGAAAATGATTTTGAACTAATTATTGAGACTCAAGTGCAACAAAGAGAGTATGCTAATGAATAGAGAGTTGATATAGCTTCTACTATATGGAATGATGTTAAAATTATTAATAATAGTGGACAATAAATATTTTATTTTTTTCTATTAAATATTTTTGTTATTTTATGAACATATATATATTTTTGAATTGAAAGATTTTGTTTCCAGTATTTTAATAATTTATTTTTAATATATTAATCATTATTATCAAAGTTATTTATTTATTTTTTTTTTCATTTTCATAAAAGATGCATGTATATGCTCATAAAAAGATAATAAATTTTAGAACATCTAAACAATGATTACAATTAAAAAGAATAACATAAAATACTTGTAAATATGAATAGTAAAAAAGTCATTAGTATTTGTATAAAGCCTTCAAAAAATTACTAAAAATCATCGGTGCTTTTATAAAGTCTAGGAAAATCTATTATTATAAAAAAATTTAAAAATATGATTGAAAAAGCCCCCTGAAGTGAATTTATCCCTAAAAATTACAGGGTACAAATTTATCCCTGAATATTCTTCATCCTCACCTTCGGTGCAGTCCCTCCTATTGTCGGCGCATCTTCCACTGGGTGAACCGATGCATGTCACACATTCATTTTCTAATTACGGAGCTATGGAGATCTGCAGCTGTACGTGTTGAAAAATTGAATTTCCTTCTTCTCCCAAATGGCCAAATTGTCATCCTCGGCGTCAATAATAGGAGCTGGGTCCGGTGATGTCATAGTATAAGAATTAGGGATCTGAAAAAGGCACTGACTTTGGACGGCATGAATGCGCTGTAAATTGATTCTTTCGGTTGGTTTCCTTCTTTTGTTCTATTATGAAGTATTTCTCTCCGAAACTCCCAGACTCAAACCACCATTACCACCGACATCCATTGGCACATGGAGGCAGAGTATACAACCCACAGAACCAAGTCCTTCACGAAATCCGACATGAAGACGACCCTTCAACTCAGTTATCGCCGACGAGCTTGCCCAGCTACTACATGCCGCCGAACACGTATAAGACCACCATTGGCTGCCAAAACCCAAGAGAAACACAGATTTTGCTGAAGAGAAAGAAGGGTAAGAACTTCTAAGAAGTAAGAACGAATGGAATACGAAAATGAGGGGACAAAATTAAAAAATATACATAAGAAAAAATAAATATTTTTTTAAGTAGATTGTGGCGGTAGAAATCTGAGGAGCGGTGGTTGGTTGGAATTTTGTTTTTTGATCTGAGAAAGTTGTAAAAGTGAAAAGGAAAAAGGTCGACCAACCTTCACCTGCTGATTCAAATTATGTTTTTGTACCTTTACATAGTTCGGCTTCGTAACCAGCAGCAAAATAACAAAGCTTGTAAGAAAATCATAAACAACTTCATTTTTCAATTTTTTTTTAATATTTCATAATTAGCACAATTTCATAACTTCAAAGGAGAGAAGGAAGAACGCACCAGTGGCAGAAGAACTCATCCCGCGTATGTAGCTGGTCAGTTTCAGTGAGAGAGGGGAAGCGGCTGGTCAATTTCCGTGAGAGAAAGTTTGAAATTTTGAGTGAGTGCGAGACGAGAAAGATTGAGAGATGAGAGAGTGAGAGAAGATTTGGGTGGAATCGGGATATAGAATCGGAGGCGGAGGAAGGAATTATAAGTTTTTCGGGCAAAAAAATCAGGCAGAAAATTGGAATTTTACTCTTTTTGATTTTTTTTTTTTTTCAAATGGTTTTAACCGGCTATTATGCTTACCGTTTGATTTCAACAGGAGTTCATAGCTGGTTACCCCATATATGGTTTCCTTGTTTGACCCTTATTTTCTTGGTACAGACGAAAGTACGTAAGATCAATTTTAATACCGTGCATATTGTTAAAATTAACATTCTATATGACGTTGAATTTAAGTGATTTTGATATTGTTAAAGTAAATATTTATTTTTTTAAATTCTATCATACATCGTTAAATTTTAAAAAAAATAAAATTTATTTTAAAAATTTAATTTGTTCAAAAATTAAAAATATTTAATAAAATATATAATTAATTAAATAGTCTTTGTGCACATTATTATTGAAAAATATTTTTTAAATTGATTATGCATTTATGCCATATAAATTTAAACAATATCTATTTTTATGTCATATATATAACAATTCACATCCTTAGTTGGAGATGCTCTAATATTCTTTTTGTACACTATGATGTGTGTGTTTATTGACAGTGTATATATATTAACTGATGTGTATGTTTTGAATCTGTATTTTCAACACAAAGGAGGGATGACATCAAGGCATGCAAGAAAAAGTTCACATCAACCAACAAAGAAAACATTAAGCCAATCAGGTGATGCATTTGGTGTGATGTCCAGTGATAGAAGAAAGAAGAAAAAAATTGTCCAGTCCTAGAGGAGAAGACTGATAAATATTCTTAGGTTCTTTTTTAGTAGTTGTAAACAAAGACAATGTAGTTAAACGACTGACAATAAACAAAATTTAGAGTTCTTTGTTTTTTTTTGGTTCAGAGATAGCCAAATTGTATAGACACCCAATGTTATTTTTTTGAAATCAAGCAAAGTGTACCTGTTCATTTCAAAACTGGATTACATGTGTTGTTTTTTTATTTTTTTTGGAAAACTAGATTAAATTGTTCCTTTTTTAATTAGAAAGATAAATTATATATTTTATTATCAAATCATTCGAGTTTAAAATTGCATATTCATTGATTAATAAGGATTTAAAATTGAAAAACTGTAAAACATTGTTCCATTATTAAATTATATTCCATATAAATAAAATAAATCTGAACTTACATCAATTAACTTCCAACACAAACTAGAACGTACAACCTTTTCTAACATCAAATTTGTTTACACAAATACATATATAAGTTGAGAATTATACTACTCTATCCAATAGTAAATAATGTACATTAAATAATTTTTGTTAAATGATAGTATAACAGAGGAAGAATAATCATTAACCCAACCAATGTAAACATTCTTCTAAGCCCATTTCCTCTGTTTTCTTTTTCATTCACAGATCTCTCTCTCCCTCCATTTTTGTTTGTTTGTTTGTTTATGTTTTCTTTCTTTTTACTACTAGAAAACCAACATTTTTAACGAAACCCAGTTGCTAAAATCTTGCAAAAACCCTTTATCATTTTCAGCCAGATTTTTTTTTTTTTTTAAATTGCTTGTGCTGCTGATCTTAATTCCATGTCTCTTACACTTGGGCTTCTGATTCTGAACCTTATTTTCTTGAGCGTTGGATTATCTTCGGCTTCTTTGGGATCGCGTTCTATACTCCGATCGATCAACGACGACAACGGTGATCGTCATGACTACGCCATCGAGTTGAACGCCGCGAATTTTGATGCTGTCCTCGGAGAAACGACTGCAACCCATGCTGTGGTTGAATTCTTCGCTCACTGGTGAGTAGCTACTCCAATCCTTTCAATTAGAAATTAAAAAATAAAAAAACCAGCTTTTCTTATAGATTTTTTAGGATTATTTTTCATTGATAAAATATGTATATATATATATATGTATTTAAAAAAATAAAACCATTTTTGGGGTTCTCTTGAATTGGGGTTGGAAGGTGAGTAACGATTTTGACTAACCTGCATGTTATAGATCGATAATTGAGGAATATATGGGCTACAGCAAGAACAATAGAAACCCATCATTTTCATTATTTGGGAAATTTGAAATGACTGGAGCATATGCTCTGAGCTAGTGCGCGTGTTCCATTGAACCGAGACTTGATAACTATGTCTCTTTTTTGGACCTCTACTGTTTGATCTTGTCGCAGTTTGTAATTTGTTCATGTTGAATCTTTCGCATAATTACTGGTTACATTGGTAGTTTTCTGTTGAATGCAAAATGATTGCTTTATGTAAGCACTAACATGTGTCACTTTATAATTTTAATAAGAGTATTGGATAATCAAGTACATCTGTCAGTGTTTGGAGGTTGTGTTTCAAGCATCAATTTTATATAATTGATTTGATTCTGCTAGCCGTTTATATTTGGTGTGTTATTAATAAATTATGTCATAGTTCTTAGACTTTTTCAGAGAATGAAATTGGTAAAAGACATGGTTNCGCGAATTTTGATGCTGTCCTCGGAGAAACGCCTGCAACCCATGCTGTGGTTGAATTCTTCGCTCACTGGTGAGTAGCTACTCCAATCCTTTCAATTGGAATTTTTTTTTTTTAAAAAGAACCAGCTTTTGTTATAGATTTTTTTAGGATTATTTTTAAAAAAATAAAATCATTTTTAGCGTTTTCTTGAATTGGGGTTGGAAGGTAAGTAACGATTTTGACTAACCTACATGTTATAGATCGATAAGTGAGGAATATATGGGCTACAGCCAAAAACAATAGAAGCCCATCATTTTCATTATTTGGGAAATTTGAAATGACTGGAGCATATGCTCTGAGCTAGTGCGCGTGTTCCATTGAGCCGAGACTTGATAACTATGTCTCTTTTTTGGACCTCTACTGTTTGATTCTGTCGAAGTTTGTAATTTGGTCATGTTTGAATCTTTCGCATAATTACTGGTTACAGTGGTAGTTTTCTGTTGAATGCAAAAGGATTGCTTTATGTAAGCACTGACATGTGTCACTTTATAATTTTAATAAGAGTATTGGATAATCAAGTACATCTGTCAGTGTTTGGAGGTTGTGTTTCAAGCATCAATTTTATATAATTGATTTGATTCTGCTAGCCGTTTATATTTGGTGTGTTATTAATAAATTATGTCATAGTTCTTAGACTTTTTCAGAGAATGAAATTGGTAAAAGACATGGTTTTGGGATGAGGAAGACACATATTTTCAAACAACCCAGCTTGGTAGTTAATTTTAGCACTTGTTCTGTTGTGATGGCCTAACATTTTAATCAAGTATTTAAATTTTTTGAATAGTTATATATGTTTTATGAAGTTTAATTCTTTTAACTGTTTGTGAATGGCCTGTCAGGTGTCCTGCTTGCAGAAATTATAAGGTATGAGTGCTTGATGTCAATAATTTTGTTCTTTTGATAATAAGCAATGGTAACTTTTCCTTATTTATTAAACTTAATTATGCAGCCGCATTATGAAAAGGTAGCAAGGCTTTTCAATGGACCAGATGCAGTGCATCCAGGGATGATATTAATGACACGGGTAGATTGTGCATCAAAGGTATTTATACTGTGTTATTTGTCTTATTATTTACTTTCTTCATGTGATGTGATTTTCTAAAATATCTATAGCTGCTTTCAAGCTTTGTATGCGATTATTAACAGTTTCTACTTGAAAAAAGATTCTGGTGTTTCAGTAAGCTTAGCCTGAGCATTGGCGTTAAGCTTTAGTTCCATGTGCTTAGGTTTTTTATCTCTATAATTTTGGTATTTGTTTGCCATCCCTTGTCTTTATTTATGATGTTAGTATATAGCAGTTATTACTTGTTTTTGTGTTAAATTTCTACTGTGTTTATTGAGATTCGTTGCTTGGTGATTATGCTGTCTCCTTTTGCTTATTTGGCAGAACAGATAAATACTAAACTCTGTGATAAGTTTTCTGTGGGTCATTATCCTATGCTCTTCTGGGGACCTCCTTCTAAATTTGTAGCTGGTGGTTGGGAACCTAAACAAGAAAAAAGTGAAATACGCATAATTGATGACGGGCGTACAGCTGATCATTTACTTAATTGGATCAACAAGCAAATGGGAAGGTATGTGGTATTTCAATTTGTTGTGCGTTTGATCAAAATGTTATACACGCATAACAATACTTAATATTCTGTATTCCAAGCAAGTGTGCTCTTTGAAATTTGTACATATATATGTGTGTGTGTGTGTTGCGTAACAATACTCCAAGCAAGTGTGCTCTATGAAATTTGTTTATATATATATATAAACACAAACACACACATGTGAGTTATGAATATTTTATGTTTGGTTCTTGTATAATTGTAGTCAGATGCCTACACATAATAACTAATTTTTTATAGAAGGGATTTATGCTGTGCATTGATTATACATTTCGAGCCATGCACAGGCTATGGCATGTGGATAATATGTAGGACTTTCATTATCTAAAAAATGCAGTCGAAATTAAGCAGGAAGTAGTATAAAAGCACCCAAGTACTTAGGTGCATGACTGCATGGTTAAACAGAATATATAGGAACCTGACCTCTATGTCGGGTTAATCTAGGATGTACTTTTGATCTATGTTCATAATTATATGTGATTGTTAAATGGTGATTAAAATCAGTTTAAAATTGTTGTTTTTATATTATCATATCTAAAAGGTGGTTGATGATTTTGATAAAAATGGCAATCCATCTAGTCTACTTCATACATAGGTATTTGGTGCCTGAGAATTGGTGTCTCATTATAGAAATTATATTGAGAATTCCAGCTTTAACTGCCACTATTTCTGACTGTCAATGCCTTTTAACTTTACAGCTCCTACGGCTTGGATGATGAGAAATTTGAAAATGAGCATCTTTCATCAAATGTCTCTGACGCTGCACAGGTGCACCTAAGAGCTTAATTTTAGAGTTCCCTTACTGCTTTTACAAATAAAGTTGCTTCTTTTAAATAACTTTTGCAATGTTTGATTTGTGAAAGATTGCTCGAGCTGTTTATGATGTAGAGGAAGCAACGGCCACTGCCTTTGACATAATCTTAGAGCATAAGGTAGATATTCCTTTCCCCCCTTGAAACTCTTATTTTTGTGTTATTACCTTTATCAATTCCATCAATCTTTTGCATGCATTTTCTAGATGATCAAATCAGAAACTCGGGGTTCACTTATTAAATTTCTTCAACTGTTGGTGGCCCATCATCCTTCTAGGAGGTAATCACCTGTCCTAATATTCCTCCTTACTCTGCCCAATGTGCTACCTTCTATTTTACTTTTGATTATTTATTTCAGGTGCCGGAAAGGAAGTGCAGATGTACTTGTGAACTTTGATGAATTGTTTCCATCAGATATTTGGTTGGAAACCAAACAGGAAGAGAATGATGGAAAGAATGAACTGGGTAGTTTTCATATATGTGGAAAAGATGTTCCTCGTGGATATTGGGTAGGTACAGAGAAAACTATAGTTAACCTTTGAATTCATGCTGTTATGATCTCTCTACTTGACACTCTTATTTGTTTGAGTATGACTATCGTTCTATGCAGGGAGGCTTTATTATACTTATATGGATTTTGGAGTTAGTATTGTGTTTTAAATTTGTTTCTAAATATTAGAATCTTGCAATTTGCCTGATTTTCTTTTTAAAATACTATATTTTTTGGTGTAACAAATTTTATTACCTTTCGTTATGAGCATGATGCCCACATCAGAGCAGTTGACTATGCCATTTCAACTTTGTCGATTTCAAGCTGTTAGAAAAGGTGGAAGAAAAGGCATAAAATGTTCTTTTTGGCAAGTCACAGAAACATAGAAGTGAATGTTTTTGACGTAAATTAGAAATTGATAGGTTCACAAATATTAAGTCATTGCAGCATTGAGTTGTGTACCAAGTTACAACTTTAGGTTGGTCTAGACTATCTTTACTATTATCTGGTTGCTTCTTATCGGTTGCTTCTTATCAGTTGCTGCAGCTGTAGTCATTATTGTCCATAGCTACACCTTGTCTGGATATGCTTTTTCTTTTACCTTTTTTTTTCTCGTGTTTCTTGTAATTCCCTCATAGGTTTAAGTTACTCTTTATGTATTCTATAAAGTGGACTAAATTCCTAATCATTTAAATTGTTTTTGGTGTTTGTTACAGATGTTTTGTCGTGGCAGCAAGAATGGTACCAGGGGTTTCAGGTAATGGTTCGTTTATATTCCAGATTTGCTTACCTTTGAGGTGGTGAATGCACTGTTGTTTAATTCTATTTGTATTCATACAATTGAATAAATATCTTAGCAAGTATAGAGGAAGGTTTGGCTAATTTTACTTCATGCTCAATCATAAACTGAAAATTTCAGTTTATGTATTTTTTCTTTTTTATGGAATCCTCTTAAGTTGGTGGTAAAGCCGCAATATATTTGGGTCACAAACTTTTTATCCACGAATTGCTCTGTATTCCAACTTTGTTCTCTTTGGTGGCATGAATGCAAAATTCTTCCAATCTCATTTTTGCAGTTGTGGATTGTGGGTTCTTCTACATTCACTGTCAGTGAGGTTCGATGATGGAGAGAGCCAGTTTGCATTTAAATCTATATGTGATTTTATACACAATTTCTTTGTCTGTGAGGAATGTCGCCAACATTTTTATGATATGTGCTCAAGGTAAAATGAAACCGAGAATGGTACATATCCTAATTCTTTTATTCTCTTTATGATCTAACTATGACATTCCTATTTGCAGCGTTTCTCATCCCTTCAATAAAACCAGTGACTTTGCCCTATGGTTGTGGAGTGCCCACAACAAGGTGAATGAGAGACTAATGAAAGAAGAAGCGTCTGTAGGAACTGGTGATCCCAAATTTCCAAAGATGATTTGGCCTCCAAAGCAGCTCTGCCCATCTTGTTTCCGCTCTAGTAACCAGAGGAACCATGAAGTCGACTGGGATCGGGATGAGGTTTTCAAATTTTTGACTGGTTACTATGGGAAAGCACTTATTTCTCTATATAAAGATAAGGGCATTCTGGGTAAGGACGGGATTGATGCAGCTTTGGAAGACTTGGTGGTCTCTACAAATGCGTTTGTAGTGCCTGTTGGGGCTGCATTGGCTATTGCTGTTGCTAGCTGTGCATTTGGGGCACTTGCTTGCTACTGGCGCTCACAGCAGAAGAGTCGGAAGTATTTTTACCACCTACACTCTTTAAAGAACATATGATAGTTAGGAGGGTAATGACCTCTTTCAAAACAAAAAATTAAAGAACGCAAAGTAAAACCCAAAAAAAAAGGAAAAAAAAGGAAAAAGAAATAAGAAAAATTGAGTGTGGGAGAGAGTGAGAAAGAGGAGAAGGGGGAGGGAGGGAGAGAGAGAGAGAGAGATTGTTAGGTGGTTTTTGTTTCTTATTTGTTTTTCTTCCACCACATTTCAGGCCAAGAAGGAACTGGAGCTAAGATTGTTCTTTAATGGCAAACCCATGCACAGAGCAGGTGCAATGATAGAGGCAGAGTAGGAAAATGCAAATACAGCCTTGTAGCAGAAGACCTGTTTGAAGGTCCTCTTCTGTACCCTATTTCAAGTCCTTTTACATCTCAACATCCTATATGGAGTGTACAGATTAATTTTCATCGATACTAAGTTTTGGAGAAAGAATTATGTTTATATCTGTGCTACTTTTTTTTTTCCTTTTTTTAAGTTTTTTTTTTTGGTATTTGTTTATTTTGCTCGGATGTAGTGAAGAAAATGAGAAAACCTTTTAATGTGCCTCTAGTTACATTGTATTCTTAGATTCTTCGTCTCGATTCTCGATGAGTTGCTGCGAATCGTTGTAAGCTTTGTACATGGGTTTTCAAGATAGTGATTTATATCACACGGTTTTTATTTTTTCAATCTAATTGCAAATTATTATGTTGCTTTCTACTAAAAATGAGTACTATGAGTATCTAGTTTTGGGATTTTAAATAACTCCTGTGGAATACCCTCTGGACTGTAAGATAAGGAATAAATATTTCTCCTGCCAGACAAAAAATAAAAAATAAATAAAATAATAAACTATATATTTCCCGAGTCATGTAACACTGGAAATATGTTCTCAACAAAAGTCAGAGACGTGCTAGCAGTTTTTGGTAAAATATGATTGCATTAAACACAAAAAGCCCTTCAACAAAGGAGGGAAGAAACAAAACATTAACAGCCGCCATCAGATGCAGCTAAGTTCTTA
Organism: Ochetophila trinervis; assembly: GCA_003254975.1. Taxonomy (NCBI): domain Eukaryota; kingdom Viridiplantae; phylum Streptophyta; class Magnoliopsida; order Rosales; family Rhamnaceae; genus Ochetophila; species Ochetophila trinervis. The sequence goes on from QANX01003961.1 coordinate 41,104, forward strand.
AGTCTAAGGGGAAGGAACTCCATGTTACAAACATCAAAAAACAGAGGAATATTATTCAAAAGGGTCCACTTTGCCGCTGCATCAGCTAGGGAATTAGAGGATCTATTCTGCCACCCAATCTGCCATCCGTGCTCTTCAAAGAGACTGTATTTTCAGCATGTCAAACTTTGTGACATAGAAAGTCCAATTAATAAAACAGATCCAAGTTTTAAGACTAATAGAAATAATCTGAAAGCTTAAATCTAGAATTTCATTAATTTCCAAAAGCTTCAAAGCTTAAAAAACAAAAGAAAAATGGTGTAAATAACTGAGCTGCTCGAGCTTGAAGAAGATGCAGCTTTTGTACTGTTCATTTAGCCATTAAATGACAGACACATGTTTACTATAAAGGAAAATACAAAAATATCCTAATATTAAAAAAAATGGTGCCATTCCACTAAATGAATTAAAAGACAAAAAAACAGTAAAAGTTAAATGACAAAGTTAAGACTTGAAACGCAGAAACAAAAAGACAGTGCTTGATCTAATCGTGGCTTCCTTTGCTGCACGATCAGTTTCCCCCACTTTGAACAAATTAGGGCCAGGATCTTAGAGAGAGAAAACGGAGAGTAAAGGCCAAGTCTTTACATTGATGAACCAACAAGAGATATGGTGAGTAAAAGGCCGAGCAAGAGATCCTTCGTCAATCTACCCCAGTCTTTGAAAACTCGACCGTGAGTTAGGAGGACAAAATGGGAGTAGCATCCGGCAGGGAATACTCGGTGAGGTCGGAGACATCGAACGTTGGGGAGATGTGCAAATCAAGAGGCAAAGCAATGGAGTATGCATTATCAGAGATTTTCTGGTTAACTCGACAATGATCGATCTGCTTGGCTCGCAATTTATGGTAAGTCCCAACTGGAAATCTTTCTTTTTTCAGATGCACCATAACTAGGTCGCCAACATTGAAGATTTTTTAAATCTTCAATGTTGGTCGGCTGAAAGCTTGTATTTCTCATTGGAGGCTGCAAGTTTGGTGGTTACCTGGTAATGTATTGCATTGATTTGTTCGACCAATTCTTGAGTTGGTTTGTTAACCCTATTAGGATTAGTTGAAAGATCTGTGATGTGGTTAGGAATTTTAGTGTGAACAATAAAAAAGGGACAAACCAGTGGATCGATTGGACATTTTGTTGTAGGCAAATTCAGCATGTGCTAGGGCTGAATCCCATTATTTCGGCTTGTCTTCGGCAAGACTCCGTAACATGTTGCCAAGAGTTCTATTGACCACTTCAGTCTGGCCATCAGTCTATGGATGGTAGGCACTGGAGAACTGTAAGGTGGTGTCAAAACAATACCAAAGGGTTCTCCAGAAGTGACCAAGAACTTAACATCCCTGTAAGATGTAATTGACTTGGGAATGCCATGTAGTCTAAGAGAATAGGTGGGCTACATAAGTGGCATCAATGGCTTTCTTGCAAGGTAAGAAGTGAGCCATCTTTGAAAATCTGTCCACAACCACCAGAATAGAGTCAAACTGCCTTTGTGTCTTGGGTAAGCCTAGTATGAATTCCATAGAAATATCTTCCCAAATATTATGAGGAATAGGTAGAGGAGTATAGAGACCTATATTTTGTGAAGTACCCTTAGCACTCTGGCATATTCCACACCGTTGAACAAACAGGGTCACATCTCTTTTAAGGTGTGGCCAATAAAATCTTTCCTCCAGCAACAAGATTGTCTTATCCTGCCCAGTGTGAGCTGAGAGTCCACCAGCATGTAAGTTAGAAATAATTTGAAGTCTTAGAGAGCCCTCGGGGATACACAACAGTTGGCTTTTAAATAGGAAACCATCATGGAGATGGTAGCTTCCAGCGGATTCATGTAGAACCAGCTTCTGCCAAATGGGTCCAAAATCCTTGTCATCTTTGTATTGAGCTTTAATAGAGTCAAAGCTGATAATCTTGGCTTGCATTGTAGTGATGATATTCACCTTCCTACTTAGTGCATCGGCAACTTTGTTAAAGACTCCAGATTTATGCTTGAACACATATGGAGATTTTTGTATAGTCTTTATCCATCGTGCATGCATTGCATCAATTATCTTCTGTGATTGTATGTACTGTAATGCCTTATGGTCGCTGTGAATAATGAATTACTTAGCCACTAGGTAGTGCTCCCAATGTTTGAATGCTCGAACAAGAGCGTAGAGTTCTTGAGCATAAGTTGTCCATTTCTGTCGTGCTTCACTTAACTTCTCACTAAAATACTCAATAGGCTTCCTTTCTTGAGTCAAAACAGCTCAAATCCTTGTTTCGGAAGCATTGGTTTCCAATTCAAACACCTTTTCAAAATTTAACAGCGATAAAACTGGTGCTTCTGTGAGTCTTTGTTTCAAAACAGCAAAACTTTCTGATTGTTTAGGACCCCATTCAAACTTGCCTTCCTTCAAACAATCAATAATAGGACCAGCTAGGGTGCTGAATCCTTTTATAAACCGTCTGTAGAATGTAGCAAGCCCATGGAAACTTTTGAATTCAGTAATGGATGTTGGAGTATTCCATTCTTGAATAGCCTTAACTTTCATTGGATTGGTCTTGATGCCTTCCTTGTTTATTACAAAACCCAAGAATAACAACTCTTCACTCATAAAATCACATTTCTTGAGATTTAAGTAGAGCTGATTTTTTTCCAAAGTGTAAAAATCCTGCTGTAGATGTTGTAGATGGTCCTCTTTTGTTTTACTGTAGATTATAATTTCATCAAAATATACCACCACAAACTTCCCTGTAAAAGGCTTCAAAATCTCATTCATGAACCTCATGAATGTGCTTGGAGCATTGCAAAGTCCGAATGGCATTACTTGCCATTCATACAACCCTTCTTGATTGTTAAATGCTGTCTTTCACTCACCACTAGATCTGATTCGGATCTAGTGATACCCATTTCGGAGGTCCAATTTTGTGAAAAGTTGAGATCCCCCTAGTTTATCTAGCATATCTTCAATCCAAGGGATTGGAAACCTGTATTTCACTGTTATTTTGTTGATGGCTCTGCTGTCCACACACATTCATGCACTTTTTCCATCTTTTTTAGGAACCAAAAGGGCTGGTACGTCACATGGGCTAAGGTTTACTCGAATTAGATGTTTGTGAAGTAGGTCATCCACAATATCTTGTAAAACTTGTGCTTCCTTAGGATTCATCCTATAGTTAGGAAGATTAGGAATAGAGGCTCCGGGAACAAGTTCTATTTGGTGTTGAATGGTATGGAGAGGAGGTAGATGATCCAGTAGGTCTTGTGGAGCTATAGACTTGAATTTGGATAGAAGTTGGTGAATAGGTTTGGGAAAATGGGGAATGTCAAGGTTGGGAGGCTTAGGTTGGGCCACGACAATGATAACAAAAAAGTGGGGTGTGTGTTTGGTTTCATTTAGGAATTTGTGGCCAGATATGGTGAGTAGCAGTGGGGTGGGTTTAGGAGGTAGAGGTGGCTGTGAGGGTGATTAGAGAGGGAAAACTGTGGGGTTATAGGGTGGTCCGGGGCTGTTAGGATCCATAATTGAGGTAGTTTTTCTAGGTAAGAGAACTACCTTCTTCCCATGCCACTGAAACGAGTATGTGTTATCTATGCCATTATGAACCACAAAATTATCAAATTGCCAAGGTCGACCTAGAATTAGGTGACAAGCATCCATGTCCACCACATCACAAGTCAACTCATTGAGGTACCATTTTCCAATGCTAAAGGGGACTTTGCATAACTTAGATATCTTGGTTTCATTGCCTTTTTTTATCCACCCCATAGAATAAGGGTTAGGGTGCTTCACTGTAGTCAGTCCGAGGGCTTTAACCAAAGATTTAGACACAATATTCTCACTGCTGCCTGCATCTATGATTATATCACACACCTTTTTATTCACTGTGCACTTAGTCCTGAAGATTGAGTGTCTCTGACCGGTATTGCTTTGTTTAGAAGATAATAGAATCTTCTACACAATGCAAAGGAGTAGTTCCCTTTGATCCTCATCCACTATTTCCACACGGTCTTCATTGTCCTTATTCACTTTCACATAATCACCCGAATCACTTTCTAAATTTTCCACAAGATTGACAGGTCTACGGAAAGGGCACTCATTGGATTTGTGTCCAAGTTGGTTGCATCTAAAGCACTTGAATGGCTGGGGTTTAGCATAGAGGTTCAAGGGTTTTGGAGGTTGAAAAACAGGTTTGCTGTCTTGTTTGGTTTGAGTGTCATGGTGCTTGGTATTTTGAGGAAAGGTTCTCGATTTGTCAAGCTGGAAGTCAGTAGGAGATTTCCATTTAACAGGGGCTTTAGATGCAGATCTGTGTAGATGCTTCTCAACCTTGGCAGCAAGGTTGATGGTTTCATCCAGGGTCCAAATTGGGCTTAATTCAAGTGTTTCTTGAATGGGGATGCTAAGTCCAGCTATATACCTGGAGACCAATTGATCTTCACTCTCTTGTAGGTTATTCCTAGCACTGAGCCTACAAAATTCATCGGTATAGCTGTCCACACTCCTATTATGTTGAGAGCATGTGTGGTATTTTTGGAATAGTACTCTGCTATAGTCATTAGGCAGAAACCTAGATCTAAGTAGCTTCCTCATCTTAGACCAAGTTTGAATAGGGTTCTTGCCTTCTCTCTTTATATTCCTATTCAATTGTTCCTACCAGGCAGAGGCTCCCCCTTTAAACTTGTAAGCTACAGGCTTAACTCTTTTCTCCTCTGGTATATTCATATACTCAAAAATTGTTTCAATAGAAATTAGCCAATCCAGAAATTCTTCTATACCCAAATGACCATCAAAAACTTGTATATCAACTCTCATTTTAAATTCAAAAGGTTGGTGTGTTTGCTGATTATACATGTAGGGTTCTCCATGTGCAGGTCTAGGAGGGACTGCATCTCCAAATAGAGCTTAGATTCACTATCAGAGTCAGAGGAAGGATCTAGGTAACGAGGAAATCTGTTTTAGGGAGTTTGCAGAATAAAATTCTGGGTAAAAGGGATTGGGGGTCTGGGTCGGTTAGGGAAAGGTGTATGGGGATCTGGTTGATTTTGGTGGTTTTGAACTGGGTGGAGAGGGTTGGAAAAATTTTGAGGTGTGGGCAAGCATGAACAAGGAATTTCTTGCACTCGCGGTCTGTTCGCACCTGAGGATTCCATGGGTCTAGTAGTGAAAATAGCACAGAGTTGTTTAATCTTAACAGTGGGATTATCAAGCTTTTGTTCTACTCCCATGATGGATGCCCTTAAGGCCTTCATGCTCTGAAAATTTTCAGAGGCATGGCTACTACCTTCACCTGAATCAGCCATCCAAGAATCAAGACTCCAGATGCTCTGATACCAACTTACCTAAGAAGTCCAATTAATAAAATAGATCCAAGTTTTAAGACTAATAGAAATAATCTGAAAGCTTAAATGTAGAATTTCATTAATTTCCAGAAGCTTCAAAGCTTCAAATACAGAAGAAAATGGCGTAAATAACTGAGCTGCTCGAGCTTGAAGAAGAGGCAGCTTTTGTATTGTTCATTTAGCCATTAAATGACAGACACGTGTTTACAATAAAGAAAAATACAGAAATATCCTAATATGAAAAGAAACGGTGTCGTTCCACTAAATGAATTAAAAGACAAAAAAGCAGTAAAAGTTAAACGACAAAGCTAAGACTTGAAACGCAGAAACAAAAAAATATCCCTTGATCTATTCATGGCTTCCTCTGCTGCGCGATCAGTTTCCCCCAATTTGAACAAATTAGGGCCAGGATCTTAGAGAGAGAAAACGGAGAGTAAAGGCCAAGTCTTTACACTGATGAACCAGCAAAAGATATGGTGAGTAAAAGGCCAAGCAAGAGATCCTTTGTCACTTTGTGTTCCATCTGCAAGGATCTACATCGTCCCTAATATCAATGACAACAGCTAAAGCATCCAAAGTCCATTCTAGAATTCTCCATCATTTTTCAGCCATTATCTCTGTTGTCCATCTAATGGCCTTCATCTCAGCCTTAAACAAGGATTCGCATCTGCAGTTTTGGGCAGCCAGTAGTAAAATTTTACCTTCTATATTTCAGCAAATGACTACCATTTCTGTTCTGCCATCTTTAAAGGATGCATCAGTATTTATCTTCAAGTTGCACAGAATTACCCTGTTCAGAGCCCTTCCCCTCTTGCTGAAACCACTTTTTCCGACATTTCATCCGCTATTCTCTCAAAGTCAAAAATTGCCTCATCCATTTTTTTTCCAGAACCAAATAATTTTCTGCAGAAACGTGCTAGCTTGAGAAATGCTAAAGATGCCATTTTAATTAATTTTTTTTCAAGATCTGATGTATATATTTCTTTTTCCCTTTTCTTTTCTCTAGTGAAATCGAATATCTGGTAAAGGCAATGTTGGATTCTTATCCATATTTTCCACTTGATGATATTTTTTAAAATCAAATTTTATTAAAGTCAAAATCTAAGAGGAAGTGAATGAATTAACCTTAGAAAAACCTTATATTGTTTTTTGAATTTATTAATAACATTCCAATTCTGTTAAAAATTTTCATTAAATGAGGACAAAAAAGCATCATAATATATCCGTTTTTCCTAGTCCAGAAAGCCAACCTATCAGGTTTACGCGAAACTTGTCATTATCATCACAACCACAGAATTTTTAATACTCTTTACCACATACACTACCCAACTGAACAAAATTTATATTTGGTTTGAAAGAAAAAGAAATAGAAACGACATTAAAACATACTGTGGGTAAGTAATGCATCGATTTACTAACCAAGTATATATACATTTTTATCTTTTGTTGCTTGCCCTTGTATTTCCTTGATATAATTTGTGTAAATAATACAAATTGGCATACTTTGTTTACTGTACAGATTGCCTTGAGGCAAAGGAAAGCACATCTTAAAACCTATACATCTTAGCTGAAATATTCCTTGCTCTATTTTCCAGACTATCCTTGTATAATACAAAGGTGGAGATTAGAGAAATTCCTTTCTCAATTAGAACCACAGCCCCCACCATACTTGTCCTTTCAAGTGAATAGTTTCTGATTCTTTCTTTTGTTTCAGCTTCGATTGATGACCTGTAATGGAAGTCTTTTATTCACATAACAAGCCAACACCAAATTCTTGTTGTGGGTTATTTCAATTTTCTCTAGCTCTACTGATTTTTAGTTAAACATGAATGATATGGGGCTGTGGCTGCAAGGTCAAATGTTCAGTAGTTTCTTCATCAGATGAAGTTATCGAAGAAACAGGAAGCTCCTAATATGTTCACCCACCAAAACAGTGAAGGAAAATGATGAATTAGCATTAACATCGTAGAAGATGGTCTTGCAAAATAATGGTATGACAATTGAAAGTCAAGAATTTTTATTTACTAATATGAACTTACTTGCTGGGTATGGCGGCGCTGAATAGCAGTAACTAACCTCAACACAATATATATTGGAAGAACAACCCCAGCGGTACGTAGAAAAAGTAACTGCCGAGGTAGGAAAAAGGTCAATATACTTCCTGCAGTTTAGTGCTTCCACTTTAAACAAACAGAATGGATGCTATAAAATGTGTTTACCAGCAACAATGGAAAAGAATAATCACTGTTCCCACTAATTATTAGAGGAAGAGTATGCCTTAAAATCAGAAGAACCATGAACTGCAAACAAGAAGCAAATCAGATGATGTTTTTAAGATCAAATCAAAGAAAAAAGCACAGTTTTACCAATTAATCCATATGATGGACAAATTAAAATTTTCAAGATTTTTTTTTTAAAGAAGTTAATGAGAGGGAGAGAGTACAATAAAAGCTATTGAACGACAGCAAAAGACACTTCTTGTAGTAGAAGCTGTGTAATTGTCATAGTCAGGATTGAGGAAGTTCCGATCAGTTGAAACCATTGCTATAATACGAGGTCTATTTATGTCCCTTCTGGAAATCTCCCAGTTTCCCCTGTCAGCACATTGGTCAAATTGAAGGAAATGTCACCCAACTCTCAAAGCACTGGAATTGAGAACTAACTAAACCATGAAAATTACAGCATAAATATTTACCTGAAGTTCATTGGAATACGCCCAAATTGAAACAATGGAGGTGGAGCTGTATAGCCAGGCTTAAATTGCTGAAATTGATGAATAATCTTAAGCAATGACTAACACTTCACTTTTGATAGGGAAACAAAACATGTATTTTTTTACAAAGACGAAAAAAAAAAGAAGAAAAAAAAGCAGTTAAATGGAAGAAAATACTGCAAAAAAAGTTGGGAAGCGTAAAAAGTAAAACAACAGCCTACCTGGTGGCATATCTCACATGTTGTGTCACCCTTCTCATTGCACCATCTCTGTACACATCTGCGGTGAGCATACTGCAAATTCAACAAACATATATGACCATGTCACTATCATATACCAAAATGCTCAACTCTTTATATGTTTTTTAGCAAGTAGGAAAATGGAAAAAGAATGGAGGTTCACATTTTAGCAGATGATAATCTGTGGAGGCTGGCTACTAAACAAAATCCAGTCAAATAAGTGTTTAGCCTATATTTGGAACATGAAATCCACAGCATAAAGAAAAGATAAACAAACATCTTCACATGATTTTATAATAGAACATACATAAATTGTTCACACTATATTCCTTTTTACGAAAAACAATGATAGCAAAAATCCTTTTCAATTTATGATGCTTTATTAGGTCATAAATTTTTATGGTCCACAGTCAGGAACATGTCTCTATCTCTCTAGAGCAAATAAGAATGTTTTCTTCTTAACCCTTAAATTAAAGTTGGTAGATCAAAGGCACTGATCAAACACAAGCAAGACAAACCATATCTCTCAATTAACAGTGATGATCGATGAGAGTGAAAATGCTGCTTGGGGAAGTCCATACGTCACACTTAATTGCGATGTCAATGTGTTATACATTAAGAGCTACCCTGTTTTCCCGACATAGCATTTGGAAACCAAATATCCTTCTTTTGATATAATAGAGAACTTTTAGTCCATCAACATCAAAATTTGCACTGAACACAATTAACTCGTGAGGTTTCTAGAAAACAAAACAAATTCTTTGGTAAACTGACCAAGTTAAAACCCAAAAGCTTCCAAGTTCTAAGCCTATCAACATTGAAATAATCAGCTCAAATGATTTGCAAGTGTTCTAATTCAAACATTGTTGGCTTATCCTTTTCTAATTCTTTATCCATCATAAGGGGAATATTTCTGTGAATTAGTCTCTCAAACAAACTATCAAGACAAGACCAATATGAATTTATGATTTACCTAACCATAACTTTAACGTGGGAAATATGCAGATAGATACCCTCCAAAGGAATTAACTGAAAGTAAATATCAAAACCAGTAGCAAAAATCTCAGCTAAATTACCTTCAAGCTACCACAGCAAGAACAAGGAGTTTCCATCTTTGAATCTTCTTCCTCGTCATGGCATATCCTGCACTCCACCAGTTTCCTGGGAAATGATATATTCCCAAAATCCATCTTCTCGGACGAATTACTGATTTTTGACTCGCTGGTTGCCGAGTCGGCAGATTGAATCAACCGGTTTTTGCTTTGAATCGCAGCTTCTAATGTGGATTCAGTGAGTAATCGATCCACCAACAATACAAAATGATCCCCCATCCTTAAAATTCCGAAACCCAACCTACAAAGCTCGTTGTTCTTAACGGAAAGCCTATTTAATAATTTGTTTTTCCCTTTAGCTTGATTCCTGGAAAGTAAAACCCAATAGAGTTTATGATAGATCAAAGTATCTCAATTAGGGAATTATTACAAAAAAAAAAAAAAAAGGGAAATAAGAAATGGGTTTAGTAAAATTGCAGGAATGGTTTATGGGTTTCTCGCCAATCTGCAAATAAAGTAAGGAAAAAAAAAGGAGATTTCCAAAGTGCTTAAAACAAGAAAAGCGGAGATAAAGAAACGCCACTATTTGAATTACAACTTTCTCAAAATTTAAGAACGTAGGTCATTATCTCTTGTATCTTAATTTTTTTCTCTAACAATACCTCTAAACAGAATTTGAATTTGATAAGCTGGCAAAGAAATGTTAAAAAGCTCAAAAAAATTAGGAAAAAGAGAGGGAAACAAGGAAAAAAAAAAACCAGTATAATAAATATGAAAACAAACGGAGCTTAAAAAGGATGAAAATTAGGAAAGTGAAAGTTTATTTTATGAAAACAAACAAAAAAGGCATTATTGGAACTGCCTATAAAAATAGAAAATACCAATCACGCGCTCAAACCAAAACAAGCCAAAGGAATAAGGAAAAGTAAGAACCAGAAAGTACCCAGAAAAGGGAAAAGATGAAAACCGCAATCAGATGGGGAAAAATTTGAAAAAGCAATTAACTTTTAGCAAATAAATGAAAGGCTTAAAGGCAAAAAAGAATTGAAAGGAAGAGGAAGAATATAAGAAAAGGTAACAAAAAAGAGACTTACAAGAAGGGTATAGTATATTCTTCAAGCCAAGAAAAGCTATATATTTTTTTTTCTTCTTTTCAAATTTGTGTTTTAGGAAATCTCTGTTTTGGAATGAAGCAAAGAGATTGAGTGTGATTTACCAAAAAAAGAAAAAGAAAAAAAGAGATTGAGTGTGGTCCTTGTGATTGTGGGAACTCAATTTACAAGCCAATATTTGCATCAACAAACAAGCCACGATTCTATTACACTGTATTTCCAAAAGAAGTTTATAGCTTCAATTTAATAATCTCTCTCTCGCGCTCAGTGGAAGATATTCATGTCTGTGGTTTATATATGTATTTAGTATGGATTGTAAGATTGGAGAGAGAGAGGTGAAATAGTGGGTGAGCCAGAGCCAGAGCCAGAGCCAGCGAGAGCTACAATTCCTTTGTTTTTTTTTTTTTTACCGTTTTTGCCGTTTAGACTAGTCAGACAACTCCCACGAAAAATTTCAAGTTCTTGTCTTTTATTTGTACTTTTTCAAATTTGTTCTAATTTCATCTTTAAATTTGAAAAATTACATCTAGTACTTTTACACAAAGTGAGAATAAAATTATTTTTAAAAATATAAATAAAAAATAAAAAATTGATAATTATTTAAATTAAAAAGAGATTAATAATAATTTTTAAACTAAAATGATCAAATTATTTAAATCAAATTTCAAAACAATAAATGAAATTAACCTAAAAAAGAAAAACGCCTCTGAAAGGTATGGTTTTGTTATGTTTCCTTGATTGTCTATTTAAGGATATATAGACCTAGGCCTGGCAACGTGTCGTGTTGAACCGTGTTTGTGTCGTGTCGTGTTCGTGTCGTGTCAAATTTTGTTCACCCGAATCCAACCCGTTAAGTTTTCGTGTTGAACCGTGTTCGTGTCGTGTCGTGTCGTGTTCGTGTCGTGTTCGTGTCGTGTTTTATTCGTGTTTACTAGACATGTACGTGAGTGTTTTATTTTTTTTATTTAAATTAATATATATTGTCAAATGATAAATCATTATCAATTCATGTCTATTAAACCTAAATACATATTCAAATGATATGTTAAACATTTATAAAAATATATATTAACATACTAAAATTCAACATAAATAATAACTGTGAATTTAAAATATGTAAAATATTACGAATTAAAGCTATATTAAATATTTATCGTAACTGAAAAACAAAATATGCATTTCAATTATAAATTTAAAAATATTCAAAATATTATAAATCAAACAGAAATTGTACATCTAATATAAGTAATAAAAAATATAGAATATAAAACAAAATATTAATATATAAATAGATATAAAAATTGTAATTTTTCAATGAAATAAAATATGAATTTTATAGTTTTCTAAAACTAAAAAAAAAAAGTAATGTAAAAAGTTAACTATAATTAAATTAATATTTTTCTTATCGTGTCTTATCGTGACCCATCGTGTTATCGTGTTCCAACCCGTTTCAACCCGTTTTTTTATCGTGTCTTATCGTGTGACACTGATATCAACCCGACCCGATATCGCAGACCCAAACCCGCAAATTATCGTGTCGTTTCGTATCGTGTTATCGTGTCGTGTAACATTTTATCAGGTCTATATAGACCCATCATGTTTTCGGGTACTAGTGCATGGAAAGTAATGCATAGTGTTTTATTTATTTATCTATTTATTTATGAATAATGCATAGGGACTCTTTTTTTTTATCTATTTTTTTATGAATATCAATGCATAGGGACCTGAATGCTAGCCTTTGCTTCAAAGATATTATGTTATCCAAAACAGGAAAACATTTTATTGCAATCTATTATTATAATTATAACTATTTTCTTTTTTCTCTTGCTTAATTGTTTGAAAATGATTAGATATTTAGAATGTTAATAATCAATAAATAAATAAATTAAGTTTTTTGAATTTTTAGTAAATTGATCAAGTTCTTACACGTGTGATGAGCTTAAACTATAAACTTGCTAGCTGGTTTAAGGTATACTGATCCTTTTAATTAATATTTCTTTCAATTTCATAGCCTTCTTATCATCACTACGCAACTTCAAGATATAGTTACAAAAGATTAATGTTATTCTATATTTTAGGTTTGTATTACAATTTAGTTTATTGCCATATTTTTGAAAGTGCACAATATACATACCATTTAAAAAGTATGATTTGGTTTAGATGAAAGAGACTTAAATTTTTTAAGCATTAAATTTTAAATTTGAATATCATGTAAACAGAAAAGACACCAGTAGTATTTTTTTTTTTAATTAATCTTGACCCTAGCTGGACTTAGATTAGAAATAACTATGCTTGCTATTCTTATGGATAAATCCAAAAAATAAAAATAAAAAAGTATAAAATCTGGAATTAGTTAATCTATCCCATAGTTTTTTATTTATTATTATTATAATTATTTGGTTAAAATTAAAGGGTAACATAATTAAACACGCAACAAAAATCACATATAGACTTTCATTCAAATTAAACAGAATTGAAATGAAACACTTATTTACCGAATCAAATTTATAAAACATAAATGGAAACACGCACAACAAATTTTATTAATCATGTGTAATTAATTTTAAACAAAATATGCATTTGTCACAATTACAAATATTAAGCTCGAAATAAAACTAAGAGCCACTATAAATATTTGACTTGTGAATCATATGCTTGGAGAAACAATACATGTTTGCCAAGTGTTCGGTTCAGCTATATATCTTCCTCGTTTGACATAACTACTATCTGTTTGGTTTCTACCCAAAAAAAAAAAAAAACTACTATCTGTTTGGTTGACAAAAAATCATTTATTTAATTTTACTTTCTAACTAATGGATCGGTTGACAACTGTCCCAGGAATTTCTTCATATATCACGCACAATATTAAATCAAATCCACAATCATCACCAATATCTTCCAACATCTTCATTCTTATTCTTCCTTGAACAGTTAATTTATGGAGTAGAAGCTAGCACAACATCATTGAACATCATCCCCGAACAGATACACTAACTAATATATGTAGTTATACTTGCATATTATATATACGATTACTTTTTACTTGGCGTTATTGTTCTATTACTAGCAATTAACAGTATGCAGACGCAGAAGAGCAAAATAAAATTGTACATTTTTTTTGATGAAAAACTGAGCGCAACAAGAGATATATATATATATATATATATATATTATATATTATAAAGAGTAGAGGAGAGCCAAATGAGTTTCTATTTTTTTTATTGTCCATAGTTTTTGTTTTTGTTTTTTGTTTTTTTTTTNATTTTTATTTACTACTTTATTAATCAAATATTTCGAAAAAGAGGAAGATAGATCGGTCGTCTAGTAAAAAAAAAATCTTTTTTTTTTCTTCTTTGTTTTTCTCTATCTTTTATTTTTCTTGATCATTTTGTTGTTTGGGCATTTGTGAGTTTGTTTCGGATTTTGTGGTTATGATAGTGGGATTGTTTTACCTTTGAAGAAGAGAAAATGTGCAGTATTTTTATTTTTTTTAATCTTGGTTTTTTTAATCTTTGTTTTTCTTTTGGCATTTTATTCTCTGAAAATTTTAACTTTTTCGATTAAAGATTTTTGTTTATGTATTTTCTGATTGTTTGTGTTATTATAGCTGAAACAATATACCATCATTCAAGAAAAAAATTGAGGGATTGTTTCAATATATATGAAAAGAGTAGTTGCGCAAGAAAACAAAGAGTTTTAGATTTGTGTGAGAAAAAAATAGTTTTTCATGGATTCCATTGGGTGATCTGCAATATGGTGAGGAAAAGAAAAAAATATATATATACATCTTTTAGATATGATTCCAATTTTTCTAGGTTTTATCTATTTGGTAAGTTTTTCTTCCATTTTATTTATTTATTTTTTCTTGTTATTGTTTAACGTGATGGGTTATTATGCTAGGTATCCAATTTGGATCAAAAAGATTTTTTTCCTTGCTAGAGAAGAACGAGAAATCAAAAAGTAATGGTGATCATCGTCTGAATTGAAAGAATAAAATTGAGAAAATAATATAGATCTAAAATGTTTTCAAGTAGGTACTGGTTGCTATTTTTTTTTCAAGTGTTTTTAATAGTATATTTTTCTTTATTTCTACATCTGTTCACAAAAAATAAAAATAAAAAATAAATAATAAATAAATCCTCTATCTTTACATCTATTTGTGATGGTGTGTTATAAAAAATTATCGTAGGTAAATGTCTATTTTTTTTTTCTCTTTTGCTTTAGAGGATTTATGTGTTGGATTCGAAGAATTGGCTTTTGGGAAGAAGTTTCACTTTTGATAAATTCATGTATGAGAGATGTAGGATATATATTATCCTTCTGTCTTTTATTCTCTTTCTTTTCGATCTTCTTTTTTTAGGTTTGTCTTTCTTTACTAGCTATTTCTTTTTTTCTAAATAGTGTAGGGTTTTAAAATGTTATACAATAGGAGTTTATATATCTGATTGGCTATACTATTAGCCTACAAATGAACTAAAACACAAAGTTTGTATGAAATAGGAAAATGAAAGGATGATGAAATAGATGGTTTGACTTTATTTCCAGATGTTATTATGATTTGTCTTCACTTTTTTTTATTTTCTTAAAAACACTTTTTGGTGTTAAAATTATAATAGTAATGGGTTTTCTTATTTTAACGGAAATTGTAAAAACAAAAAGGTAAGTTAAAAATGATAAAGTAAAAGATTTTTGAGTTCTTGTGAATTGTGTAGTTTTGACTTTGATATTTGGTCTCGCTTTGTATTATCTTTTTTTTTTCTTCTAATATTTTGTGTGTGACCAAAAAGAGCTATAACTCATCATGTAGTTCAATTTATGATTTTTTTTTGTTACTGTTAGATTAAATTGCCTATTGGCTGATTTAGTTCATTTAATTTTGAATAAATAAATTATGTGATTTTGTAGTTAGATGTTTAGATTGAGAATTAACATATACTATATTTAAGAATTGAACTTAAACATGTGTGGACATTTGAGGTTTTATTTGTATCTTTGTTTATTGTTTCATTCTGGTGAATTTTTCCTCAAGTAAATTGGAAAATCTTAATTTGACAGCTGGTGGCATAATGCTGGAACGTATGATGCTAAGATAAAGACAAGATGAGGCCCTGATGATCCTTCATAAATGAGAAATTGGTGAACCATAGTGCAGATAACGGTTTGAGAATTGAGCTTGATTTTTGTGGTAAGCTTAATTGTATTGTATTCTTTTAAAATAACCATTTGTGTTTCATTTTTTCTATAAATTAGTTTTTAAAGTAAAAAAACCTATATAAAGCTGCATGTAGAATATGTGAGAAATTAATTGTTAGACTTTTTGGTGATGGAGTTTGTCTTGTAACTAGGATCTAACAAGCTATAAGAATTTTAGTTATATATATTCTTGCATCTTTCATGGCCAAATGTATCAATCGATATGGTCTGAAAATTTAATTGATCTACTGAAGCTTTTTCCAATAAATTAACTTGTCAATTAGTCACCATATTGTAATAATAAACATTGGTCTTTTCCAATGTTTTTGGTTGTGTTATGATATCAGAGGAAGTGAAGGCCAAATACCCAAATATTATATATGTTGATTGTTCTTTGTGATAATTGCTAGATAAACTCTCTTAATTTATATATAGCTAGCTTTAGAAGTTGTAAAGTTTTGATTGACAAAAAAAGATAGACAAATCGTTTTAGTAAATTGATATTGTTTAGCATTTAAATAAGCTCATGCCTAATAGATAAAAAGTGATACGATGTAAAATGCATTTCATAAATTAAATTTATATTAAAATATTAAGTTTAATAATCAAACAATTTACATTGCAATTTTAAATAATACCTCCTGCAACCTAGAAATAAATATTTTTTTCAGAAACTTAATTTCACAAAATGTTTTTTTTTTTTCCAAAAACATAATTTTATAAGGGTAACTTATTCTATTTTAATATTTTACAGCAATTTAATTAAACTATAAACAACACTTTTGATTCAAATTATAAAATATAAATATAAAACATTATTAAAAAAATTTAAAACATGCATCAAAATATATATAATTTTTGTGTCTGTGCATGCAATGGACGCATGAAAATCTAGTGTATGTGTGTGTGTGTGTATATATATATATATAACTACTTTTTTTTTTGGGTAAAATAAACAATTATTAATGCTAACAAATTTTATGCTTATGTGGGTACGTATTATAAGTCTCAAGTCCATACATATCTCCTTAATTATTACAAACATTACATACAAAATATGAAAACCCTCCAACAAACCATATCAAACAACAAAAATAAGGCAACAATTTATTTGGATTTCTATAGTTGAGGAAATAAAGTTCTGTTGAACAACCATTTGCCTGACTGTGTAGACCAATAACATATATAATTAAAGTATATACCTTTTTTAACTTAATAAAGGAAACTATATATATGCATAGGTGTGTGTGTATATATATGTCATATTCACGTGGAAAATGGTTCCAAGGGGTCAAATTATGTCCCACTATAATAAGTTTCATTAGTAGGTGAGCTGATGACGATCCATGCATGCACTATCAGCCAAAAGTAGATAAGAAACAGTTTGGCATTACGAAGCTAACCAATAAAAGAAGAAAATAAATCTATATCATATATATATTTGCATATATATTTTATATATGTATAAGGAATTATGATAATTGTAGAGAGTACTGAGAGAATTTATAGGAAAGAGAAATAAGATATCATTAATTATTCATTTGATTTTCTCTAACGCATTTTTGTACCGCATAACACTAACGGACACCACTTAAAAATAATATATTATTGGAGCGCTATATATTCAGCTTTATTCTTATCTCTGTAATCATCTTTTGAAGTCTATCAATTGCCATTAGGCATCAACATATAAACATGCATGGCAACCACACCACCACAGCCGTAATCACGTACAAGACTTTCAGAACAAGCCAAAACATCCTTAAATTATTGCTAGCTTTTACAACCTTCGTATGTAAAAGAGTGAGCTAGGTATCGATTTGTAGAATGAAATGGTATACTCCATTTTAACCTTTAGGCACATATGTATGTATGTATGTATGTATGTATGTACGTACGTAAGTACGTACTCTAACTAATAACTTGATACGCTTTTGAAGTTTTCAATGTTGGCGCACCAAAATTCTGAGTCCATGCATGGTAATCCAAATGCCATTATTGTGGATTAATACTCGAAACCAAAACAATGTATACGTGAATTTAGGGTGGACCTAGAAGTTGAAGGATTATTGTGGATTTCTCCATTATCCATAAGCAGTATATAGATTGGAGGATTAGTTATAATGGAGCCCAAACGATTGAATTCACACTCTTATAATTATTTTTACCACAACGAGACTTCTTTTAATTATTCTATTTATCCACCTCTTCTCCTTCATCAATTTCATATATAAGTAAAACCATTTTTTTGGTACGATAAGTAAAAACATTTAGAATTAATCATAACCACACAATATAAAATTGTGAAAAGATTAATTATTATTATTATTTGTTTCTTGTTTTTTCTTTTTATGTAAAATTGTCAAGTGCCTTCAAGATATATATAAGGTCAAGTAGAACTACATGGTCGTAATTGATTTTATATAAAATAAAATAAAAATCTTTTCATTATTCTCTAAAGTAGAGATCCAAAGATGTAATTCTTTAATAATGAATCAAGACTTGTTTAGAATGAAAAACTATAAAAGAAAATTAAGCATTGAAGTAGAAATCTCCTGCTTAAATTTTTTTTTCTTTCCAACTTACCTAGATTTAACGACATATATACTAGCTGAAGGTAACCTATTTTTACTTTAATTATTTAAATTTTGCGTAACTACTTAATTTTAATTTTGTAAGTGTAATTCGTAATATTTTCAATTCTGCTGGAATTTCTTATTTCAACAAACTGGACTTCAAAATCCACAAACTTTAGGCCCAAAATGAAAAGCCACATAAAAGTAAAATCCTGCCTTAAAACCACCAGGGGCATTCCCGTCACTTTAACCCAAAGAGCCTAAAGTCCTAACGAACTGCTAAAAATCCACTTGTAACTTATAACTAACCTCCTACAACATCAACCAATCATAGTCTTTCCCGCCCCAAAGGAGAAAAAACCTTTCCCTTCAATTTACTTCTTGTGCCACTCTCTCTCTCTCTCTCTCAAAACACTCAAAAAAGTCTCAAACAGAGTCGCTGAGAACAAAACTCTCCCTCCAAAAACTTCATATTCTCCATCAATGGCTGCCTCGCCTCTCGTCTCTCTCTTCCTTCTCTCTCTCCTCCCTTTCGTCTCTCCCCTCCCTTCCGATACCATTCTCGATGCCGCAGAAATTCTCTCCGATTCCGGCTTCGTTTCCATGGCTCTCACTCTGGAGATCGTTTCCGAAACCCTGACCGTACAGTCTCCATCTCTCACCATCTTCGCTCCAAACGACGCCGCATTTTCTCAGGTGGGTCAGCCCAGTCTCTCTCTCCTCCAGTTCCACTGCTGCCCAATCCCTCTGCCATTAGAGAGCCTCGAATCTTTCTCCACAGGCACTAAGATCCCAACATTGTTATCTGGGCACTCTCTGATCGTCACCTCATCGTCTTTCACCGATCAAATTTCGCTCAATAACGTGAAGATTATCGGTGGGTCGCCGATTTACGACGATGGGGCTATGATTATCTTCGGAATCGAGGACTTCTTTGATCCGAATTTCGGTGTTCCAGTCCCAGTTAGCAGTCCTCGTTCAACTCCAAGATGTGGGTCTTTGTCGTCAACAAACGGTTCAATGGAGTTTCCAGGGGTTTCGTGGTTTGAAGGAGCAAGTGCGGCGCTGAGATCCAATGGCTACTCTGCAATGGCTTCGTTTCTTGATCTTCAACTGGAGGGTTTCCAGCAACCGATAATGATGACCATCTTTGCTCCGGTTGATCAATCAATGGTGAATCCCATGAAGAACGTTTCAATTTTTCTTCGGCATGTTGTTCCTTGCAAGCTTTTGTGGAATGATTTGGTGAATTTCGATGATGGCACTGTGTTGCCGACGTATTCAAACGGCTTCACGGTCACCGTTACAAGATCTGATAGCATATTGATGCTCAATGGAGTTCCTGTTTTCTTCGCCAACATGTATTTCAGTGACCCGCTTGTTGTTCATGGCCTTAACGCGGTTCTTGCTGCCGAAGAGAAACCCCAAGAAATGGCAGAATTTTCAGCTTGGACTGGAGAAGATGGCGAGCACAAGTTATTGGGCAATAATGATGAATTTTGACGCCAATAGTTCTTGATCTAACCCTTTTTAGTACTTTTCGATCCATGAATTTTGAGGTCATTAGATCGTTTTTTTTAGAATTGTTTTTTGGTTGGGTGGCTCTCTGGTTTTTCTGTATATCCGGTAAAATTCAACTTAGCTTCCTCTGCATATGTAGATTTTTTGCATTTGAATACGGAATTGGTTGATTAAACCCACTATATTCAAATATCTTCAATGATTTTCTAAGTGATTTTGCTTTCCATGCTGTTGCTATCCCAGATTACCAGAAATATGGATAAAGAAAACTGTGCTGGATGGTTTCCAAGTTCACTGCAAATCTAACTGTTAAATTTCACGCTGATAATTTCCCTCGTAAAAATTATTGCTATAAAATCAAGATGAGAAAATTGTGCTGCAACTGAAAGCATATTTACTATCTTCTAGTAAAGCTTGAACACCATCTTTTTAGGCATACCATAAAGATATATTTCACGATCAAATTGCTTTATCTATACATATACGTAGCAAAATACACTAGACTGGGCAATTAGCCACCCAACTCAAAATAGAGCTTTGCTCTACTTTGGTTCTTTCGTTACAACAACAAAAAAAGAATCAAATACCTATTTCTTTCTATAATTTTGTAATACACATCTAGACTAGGGTCGGTGTGTTTGATGAAGATACATCATTGTTGATATTATTGTTGAAGTTGCTCTTGTGTCTCTTGCCCTTTAGTAGTTTGGATAGTTGTTTCACAAACACTTCCTCCCTTTGGGGGCGGTTTGCATAGAGTATCCAAAGAACAAGACAGAGCAAAACTCCAACAGAAATCAGAGCCAATCCTGCGTTCACAATTTTGAGATAATGGTTTAATGGAGGACAATAACTCGAGGTGATATTTCGGAATGTGTCCCTGACAAAATTGCAATTCTGAAGACTTAGTAAAGGCGGGGCATAGTGCTGCAGTGCATAGCTTTCATTTACAGCCGCTATCAGCTGTGTAAATATTTCTGGAGTCACTCTTCCAACTGTGGTGCACATTCCAGAAGACACTTTGCATCTGTATTTCTCCCAAACCTGAAAAGAAATGGATTACAACCGCATATAAGCATAGACAAAATAAACTAACGAACAAATAAGACAATGATAATTTGTACATTAACCACTTGAGCAAAATTTATATTAGATTGATTCCATCAACAGGAATCTTAATATTTTTATTTTGAATAAATACAGCAGCTTCAGGCAGTATATACCAAAATGTACATCGCTTAAACGAAAAGGAATTGAGTTAGCAAATTGATGAATCATACCACAGAAGCATTCGCAATAGACACCTCTTGATCCCCACAACGGCTATCTCCCAAATTAGAGTCAAATGGGTAACACAAAGGTGGCATCAGAGGTCCAGATTGGTTGTAATAGTAAGGATCACCCTCAGAAGGATTTGCATTGGCATAGGTATAGATAAATCGGTTGACAACATTTACCATGCCATTGATAATTTGTTTACTCTGGATGAGCGTCTGGTTTGTAGTTTTTTGATCAACGCATGGAAGGATGTTGCTAAGAGCTGTTTCTGCATGGGGATTTTCTACCCATTCTTCCATGGACATGCAAGTGTCCGATACTGTACTGAAAAAAGGCAAAAAATAGAAAAGAGCCTCAGCATTAGTTTGCCTTATTAATAATCAGGATGAAGGATTCAAGGACATATCATATATGAATTTATTTTCTACATGAACCACATGGATTTTTGTCAATGTTAGTTATATAGATCCGCATGCTTCTAAAAACTTCACTGGTTTTAGCAAAAATGGTTAACTCGTCATAGTTAATTAAGTTTTGAGTTCAAATAAACAAGCATATCTAGAAGCTAAAAGACACTAGGCGAGCTAAGAATCACTTGCTTACTTGTTGAGGATAACGAAGACTCCACAGAGAATGAATGTAATAGCCACAAGCAACCATCCGCTAATTATAAATCTGAAATAACATATTATAATTTCAAGATAAGAAATTTAACAACCTCTAAAGCATGGAAAGCATTGTACAACCAGGGCCACAATCTGAACAAATATGCAAAGACAACTTACATATGGATTGCATGTTGATGCCCCAGGATAGATAGGACTGCAAGAAGACACATCAATAAGTTACCAATACAAATCAACAAAAAATTCCAATATAAACCAGGATCAGAGGGGACAAAAAATATCAGTCATTTGTTCAATACTTACGGAGACCAATCACAGCCAGAAGAAGCATTACTGCTGCCACAGCGATCAAAGCTGAACGCCTGATACAAAGAGCTCAAAATTAGTCCATTGAGAGTGCGATTACCATTAAAAATTTAATATCATATATCTTTCCAAAGTTTGAAGACATACACAGCATTGAAGACTTTTTTTATTTTAACAGAATTTTCACTCGTCTTCTCCTTCAGCATATCTGCTGCGGTATTGAGATCCACATTCAACTTGTCTATATCATCCATGACATCAGAAGGAAGGAAAACCTGGGCAACATTAATAGCCTTTGCAAGGGACAGGTACTCTGTGACATTTCTCAGGATTTGCACAGTGTAATCTGATTGATTCACAACATATTTCAGAGTATCTGACACTTCATCGTGAAACGCATCCTGCCCAACAGAAAGTACGATACATCCAATCCTGTAGAGATAAAAAGATGTAGCAAGTACCACCCTTTAGTAAAAACAAGAGACATGATAAATCAATTCAAAACATTATGCAGGAGAAGGCATTTGAAATTACGATGTTATATTTTATGCCAAATTGACAATATATAATATGGGTAAGGAGTTTCTAGTTTCCAATGGAAACAAGTCAACATTTCCAAATTTCTAGAAGGTTACTAATATGGTGGTTTAACAATTGACATATAGTCCAGGTTAATAAGAAAGAAAGAAATTTAAATGAAACTTCTAATGATAAATTACACCAAAAGATCTTTTAGTTGTATATTCAAATAGTGAAATGGAAGCAGCTCATTAATAGTTTTGGATTATAAAATAAAAACGAAGGATTGAGTGCCTTCCTAGGACAGCAATTGGCAAATGCTTATACTGCATGACAAGCTATTTGATGGAGTGCCTTCCTAGGACAGCAAGTGGCAAATACTTCTGCATGACAAGCTATAACAACATGCATAGAAATGCTTATACAACCATCAACCATAGCAGCAGCTTCTGTGAACAATTTGTATTGATAATTGAAAATGAAAAATTTCACCATAGATCATTTGCATCTAGTTCAGACATGACAAAAATGGAAAAGAAGAGGAAAAGGAAGTGAACTCCAAAAATAATAAGATACAAATAATGGAAAGAAAAGATAAGAGGAGAGCATCCTCAATCGCAGCAAAAATATAAATTTATAAACTTTAAGGTTCAGTGTATTACGTTGCAGCACAAGTGAAGACTATAAGCAAGATAAGACTGATGCTTTGTGAACGTTGTGATCCCTCATCTTTAATATTTATCTTCCACCCACAGCAATGATGAACCGCAAGAACTAAGCCAAAAGAAATAAACCATAGGATAGAAATAACGAAACCAGCAGCACCTGTAAATCCAACAGACTAGAAACATAATAATGTCAATGAACAGATATAAATATGAAATATAAAATAATTATTGTTATTTTAAAGCACTGTTTGCAAAACATATCTCTATCTAATCCTATTAGAATAAAAGAGAAAGAACATCATGAATAATTAATGATCAGTTTGGTAATGTGTGATTAAACACCAAACAGCATAGACACATAATATTTCAGAGACAGAGTCAGAACTACTATGTATTTTCAATACTTAATCACAACTAATGCTGAGAGACCAACTTTTCCGAAGTGTTTTTCTTCTGTCATTCTAAATGAAAGGTCATGTACTACTCAGAGTCATAGAATATGGAAGATACTGGTTTTTGCTCAGGCTTTTTTCTGTTATGCAAATTTCAATTCTTTTATAACACAGATTTTGGCAGTGTTACATCTCTATTTCAGTTAAGAACTAAAAAGAGAGGCAAAGATACAAATTTACAACACAAAAACTCAAATTTCAACAACCTAACTAATTATAAAACAAACTGTGTCAAATGCAATATTTCAATTAAAGATTTTACTTACCAATAAATTCAGTGATTATAAAGAACTCTCACACTTTTTAGTGATAAAAATCGAAACGTACTTTTCACCTCAAGAATCACTTTTTTCCCAAAGAAAAGGTAGAAGATAAATTTGTTTACCCACGAGGCACAAAGTACACAGTAAATCAAGACAAACCCATTTTCTGCGACTCAATCTTATATCCAATTTAGCACTAATACAAGGACAGATTAGTTTCCTTAATCATCCATATCCCAGGCAATGAAACAACCGCCATAATGTAAGAAGGAATCAGAACTTACAGCCCAGTAGTGCCGATTAACAATATCCCAGCCGCCTTGGTATCGTCTGAAGCTGCGAAGAATGTCGGGTCTGTTCGTCCTATTGGCTGCCAACACAAGCGTGCTCTCAGATGCATCGCTTACTGGCCCAGGGGCCTGTGAAGCCTCCGAGACTTCATTCTTCCATGGACCCAGGTTCTCTTTTCCTTCAGATACAGAAACAATTACCGCGATAAATACAAAATATCAGTTGTTGATTCACACAGACTCGAAAACACCAAAATGTTGCCATTAAAATAAAAAAATAAAATACACCACACACACACACACAAAAGAAAAAAGAAAAAGAAAAAAAGAAGAATAAGTTTTCTTGAAAATAAAGCATCTAAGTCGGTCACTGTTAGGTATCAACTAACTAAAGAAAGAAAATAAAAAATAGTATCTTCATGGGCTTCTAACGGAAAATGAATGACTTGTTCGGTTTCTGAGAGATTTAAAAAAAAAAATTGATTAAATCATCCATGAAAATATAAGTAGCCGGAAACGAATTATAGCTAAATATGATGAATCGTTGAGCCAGCCACACTAAAGCTTTTTCCTTTTTCTCCCACAGTTCTAGACATCAGCTTTCTCAGAAAACAGATAAACCAACCGCATATAATCAAAGATCCGACCCATTTGCACAATCGAATTGTAAACACTTGAACAAAGACGAACCAACCTAAAATGAATTTAAGACGATATCTGAGCGGTCCATTCGCAGCTGAAACGGAGCTCCGAGAGCCCAAACCCAAGAAAAAGATGAAGCAGATTGAAGCGGCAACCAATGAAAGCTTCATTTTTTTTTTCTATCTCTCCCCTCCTCTGTCTGCATCAAATCTCAAAACAGAGTTACCTCAAGTAAACCAAACCCATTCCCAGAATTCGGCTCTGATCCAAACCCAAATCTCAAAATCTTGAGATATAGGGAATGAATTGTGAGGGTGCGAGGGAGTGAGTTAGTTTGTTCTAGTGTTTAAGTGTGATTACCATATCTCTGTTGCTAGAGGGGTATATAAAAGAAGATGAAGTTGAAGAATAGATACAGAGAGAGAGAGGGGTCACATGGTGGGGTAATTGAAGGAGATTATGAGGAAGGAAAAGAAAAAAGGCGGGTGTGAATGAATAAAGGAGTTTTCGCTCCTCTATAGTAGTACTGTTTCTCTGAACAATACACAATGTGACTGCATTAAGCAAAGCACACACTATTACTCATTCACCCCCCATTTCCTCTTTTATTTTCTTCCTTTTTTCCTTTCATACCATACCGCCACTTCGTTTGTCCTTTTCTGCTTTCCTTGTCTTTCTCTTTCTATCTTTTCAATTATTTTATGATTTTTTTAATTTTTCTCTCTTCAGGTGGAGGACCGCCTGAAACTTTGAGTCTTTGCCATCATCAAATTAACCCATTTTGCGTTTCTCTGACCTCTGGTTGGTTCTTGCTTGTTTAATAAATCCGATCTCAGAGCCCTTTTTTTTTTTCTTTTTTTTTTTTCTGAAAGAATAAATTATTAGAGAAAAATCCCAGCAAGAAAAGGTTATGTTATGTGAGAGAGAGAGAGTGACGGGCGGTGAGTCGGATCTCCGAGTCAGTGGGCTCGGATTTCAAAATGGGTGGAAAAAAAACCGGAATTCTACCATGTCGTTTTTCTTTTATTCTTATCTTCGGTTAATTAAAATCTTTGCCTAACGACTTTATGAAAAAAAAAACCTAATCTAGTGCATTTAGGTGCACTGTAACGTCTTCGATCTAAAAATAACCATCAGCATATATTTCGATTGATTATGGGTTGGGCCCCATTATCCGCGTATAATCTCTTATTTTTATGATTAGATTTAGATTGACATGATTAGGTGAACATATCTTTCGAGTTCTTTAGGAATGTCATACATATCATCAAGTAAAAAAATCATTTTTATCATATTTTATAAATTCAATAATATAAAATTGCTATTTCTTGAGAAATAAATAGAATTTCGTAAATTAAATTCTTTATTTAAAATTAATTTATATGAGTTTTTAATACTGAAAAGAGAGAAAAAAAGGCAAACACGTATTGTATCCAAACTCCAAACCGCCAACTCCAAGCAAGGAATTCACCAATAAATAAAAACTCCAAGTAAGGAAGCTAGAAAATGTTGGTCCAAAAAAAAAAAAATTAGAAAATGCGGTGGAGTAAAGGAGCTAGAAAATGTTTTTTCAAAAAAAAAAAAGTGTTAGAAAATGCGGTGGAGTAAAGGAGGTGAGTAGGCTGGACAAGTGGGACCCAAATGTAATTTAACCCGGATAGGTGGGGCCAGGGCAGAGGGACTACAGAAACGGAAAGGAAATTACGGTGTAACGTTTTTTCAACGCGCATACGTAAATAAAAGAGTGGAACTTTGGGTCGGTGGGTGGGTGGGTCTTCAAATCAAAATCCGCTCCACCAGGGAAATAAACTTATTATACTTCCCGGAGTATTTGCCCCTGTGACAACTACTACCCATTCAATACTGATACTCCATGTTTTGATCTCGTGTGGATTATTTTTTCATATCTGGAAATGGATTCGTGTAAATTTCAACAGCAGTTTTGAAATTTAAATTAAGTTAAATTTAGTTGTTAAAAATTTTAATATTACATTTGCAGATTTTGGTTACATATATAATTACTATTATATTTTTTATTTGAAATATTTTTTTTTAATAACAGTTGAATAAAAATACAATGATAATTATGTATGTAAGTATGAGTTGCTATTTATTATAAAAAAATTAAAAGACTAATTGATTTAAGTTAAATTTTAAAAACTGCGGTCCAACTTAACTTTTATCTTTTCATTAGGTTTTTTATTTTTAAAAAAAAATTGGTTTGATCTTTGACTTCCATTTTGCAGAGTTTTAGCTATTGGCTTATGATTTTGTTTTTGTAAAGAAGAAGAGAGAAAGAGCAGGATAGAATTTGAAGGAGATTTGGTCCTTCACTTTATGGTTTATTTTGTGAAAAAAAGAAAAAGAAAAAAAAGCTGTTTTTATTTTTTTATTTTTTTTATGAATAAAAAAAAGCTCTTTTAAATAGAATATTATTCTGTATTTAATTTTCAAGACTATGTGTTTATCCGATGTGAAAAAATAATACAAAATAATATACATGTTTTATGCATGCATTTTCAACACTTCCGTTCTTCTTCTTCTTTTTTTTGTTTTTGGTATGACTACTTTTGTCCGCCCATACATTCATTAATTATATACATATGCAATACATATATGTATTTATATTGCTTCTTTATAAAAAAAAAATGTATATATATTGCTTTAAGGGATTCCATGGAAAGATATTTGAGTAATCTCATGGAAAGATATTTGAGTAATCTCATGGAAAGATATTAAAGAAATCTTACTGTTTAAGTTTGTTTGTATTCTAAATACCTTAGTGGGTAAAGCTACAATTTTTTCGGCAATAATTGAATACCGCATCTACACTATTAACAAGAGTTTAAAAAGTAGTTTTGTTTTGTCCTTTTTTTTTTTTTTTAATAATTTTGTTTTGTCCCTTGAATAGTACAGTTGAGAGGGTCCTAATTGAGGGAAAATATTTGGCGGGATAGGCGTATATGCCTTAACTCTTAAATGCAAATATAAAATCAATAATGTGTATTGTATAGATAAATGTAAAAGAGAAGATGAATACGCGGTCTAATTGAAATTTTTCTCCTAATTGACCAGCGGTAGCCACTTTTCCAATGACCAAATTTTTTTTTATAAAAATTGTTTTGTTTTTGTGCTATTAATTAATATCCTTTTTTTTTAAATTTGATATTATTATATATTTTTAATGAGATTAATGGAGTTCTAAATTTTCATAATAATAGCATTTCATTCTATTTAAATGAATGCAAGAGGCGTGTACTTAAAGAGTAAGTCAGAGTAACTATCCCCTCAATTATAACAAAACAGCTATTTTTTTTTAATATATATAATTTTTTCTTTCTTCTTTTTTAATTTATTAAATGATTAGTTGTCTAATTTAACATCGAACATTAATGAAAATGATCAAATATAGCTCACATAAACGTATTAAAATATATGGTGGTAAATTTAAATTTCTTTTTTGTGGCTCAATGATTGGATTCGCAATAAACATATGCCTCTCTTGTAATCATTAAATTCCTCCTTAGTTTCACCTGCTTAATTCTAATATTTCTTTTTCATGAAGAAAAAAAAAACAATAATTTTATGTAATTCACAACCGAATTTCCATATATATATATATATATATATATATATATTAGTAAGTATAAACGTTATCTAGTTTTTAGATAAAAAGTTAAAACATAATTTTCCTCCTTATCAACAATAACATTGATATATATATATATATATATAAGGATAAATACAATGCATCGTTCCGTCTTTGTCCAAAGTCCAATACCTGAAAATGCAGCTAGCTCTTTACTCCTCTTTTTCTTTTCTTTTTGTCCTTCATTAATTAACCTCTCAGCTTGGCAATAAATAAATTAATTTAATTATGCAACTTACTTTCCTTTTTCGCTAATTCTTATTCAGGTCACGTAATTCCTTGCCATAAAAAACTACGCGAACACATTGTTTATATATATATATATATCCATACCAATATGATTAATAATTTATCAAACGGCAAGAGTTCTATAAGGCAAGGTTGGTATATATAAATCAGATTTCAATTAATAAGAGCTACATAAAAATGATCGATTCTAAATCTTTGTCTTCATCATTAATGCAAAGCTTATCATAAGGTGGAAAAAAAAAATATTGCATAAAGAAAGAAAAAGAAGGTTCCCTACAAATAATTCACATTATAATGACTACTAGTTTTAAAAAAAAATGTTATTTGTTACCGCTGGTTGCCACTGTTTGTCAATACAATACTTGCTTATATGACAATTTAATAAGTTATCATTAATGGTTTATTTCTTCATAATAGGTTTTTAGTTTAAAAAATAATTAAAAACATTGAATGCAATCCATTAATATTTACCAAATCAATATGAATTTCACTAGTGATGAATACCACAAATAGAAAAATTCTTAATTTTCAAATTAAATTCAATGATACTTAAGGCTAAAAAAAAATCTCTGATACCTCCTTCAATTTTAACCTTTCCCAAAAATTAAGAATAATAAATAAAAAAAGAATGAAGGGAATAATAAGAACCTCCCACACCATCATCATAGAAAGAATGAAGGGTCTCCATCAAAGTCCAACCCTCAAACCAAGGGAATGGATCAATGGGATACAAGCCTTTGTTACGATGTTATGTAATGTTGGGTTTAATTAGCTTGCCTTACCCGTTATAAATGGAGTAGTTTCAAGTCCACATAATAAACAGACCAACATATACGCCTATCTCTATCTGCTTTAAACATGCCAATTCATGTATGTATAGCTAGTTCTAATCCCTTAGTAACAACTTTAATATTATTTAATATATAGGACACAACTCTTATTTGTCCTCGTTATCAGATTATGTATAGAAGAACACAATGCCACGTAAACCCATTTTGATACTCTTTCTTTAAGTCTTATTTTTTCATATATACAAGGACATAAGTTAAAGAGAAATATTGGGGACGTAACTTATATATCACATATGACAACTCAGCTTTGATGAGCTCGGCTTGTTTGGAGATCTATATTAATTATAATTTGGGTCAAATCTAATAAAATTACTTTAGATTTAGACTTTCAATTTTCAAATTGGTTATAAATTGATGGAATTTTCAATTTTGGCCAAATATACAGGTAAACGTTCTGTTCAGAAATTGGCTGCATAATTTGTTTTGTCAAAATTTAAAATTAAACAAATCTGCAATAAATTTTAAAATTAAAAACCTAAATTGCTATATTTTTAAAAATATACTAAAAATGAAAATTGTAAAATGCTATAAACCAAAGAGTACTAACACGATTAACCTTATTATATATTAAGGCTTAAAAAGACATGCATGCATGTGTATGCACATGGTCATGAATGACTCATTAAGTTTCTCAAGTTTTTTGTGTCTTTTTTTGTTATATAATTATTTTTTATAGTTAATTATTTTTCTGATAGTTTAAATATTCGTTACATGAATTCTACCACATTAACTGTAAAATAAATCTGCAATAATCAAGAATCCATAAAATAATTTCTTAACAGAAAAAAAAAAAAAAAACCACTCTATAAAATAAATCTTATTTAATATGTTTCAATTGACTAAAATATTCAAGTACCAACATGATAGAACAAATAATTTCTCCCCTTGCGAGATCTGATCTGAGAAAAAGTTGGAAAACAAATCAAAGAAACCAAAATGATAGATATTGAGAGCCATGTGCTCAATTAGGATATTTATTATTTGCGTAAAATAATGCAACTTTTTGAGAGTCAGGCTAAAAAGGCATTATCATAAAATCAGAGAATTAATTAAATATATTACAGATTAAAAGCCACCGAATCTTGCATTGAGTATGCATGGCAGATATAGCTAGCGTGTGATTAGTAAGTAGAAACAGAAAATTGCTACGCGGCATCAAATGGAGTTATGAACCACGTGAGATCATCATATTACATGGATTGAATAGGCAGAATTCAGCATTTTTAATTATTCACCAATATATATATATATATATATATATAAATTCAGTTTTTTAATTTCTTCCTCACCAAAACTTACCACAGGATATGCATTTCTTGAATGCCACATAAAGGAAAGGATCAACCACATGGCCAAGTTCCTTATTATAATTAAAATTTGACTTTGGCTCTAATTAACCAAATGACCCCTAACAATTCTTTTGCTTTTTACTGTTTCATCTATATCAATTCAATGAGTAAGAATCACTTGGTTGTTATGTACTAGTTCTTTCTTTTTTTTCCCCGATTATTACGTGTATAGAATATGGATTTAGAATATTGAAATATAGCTAATATATAAACGTTGATGAAATTTATAGTAAGAATCCTTGTCATCTTTGGATTGCTAATTATTGCGAAAAAAGAAAAAAAGGAAAAGTCTTTGCATTGGCCATATTCGACCAAATTACCTTCCAAGCCAAATTTAATTGGTATTATTGCTTTCTAATGTAAATCCATGAAGCTTCATGGTTAGAAGAGCAAATGCTGAAGTGAGACCCATCAGGCACACAGTGATCAATGCATGGCTTCGTTTCTTGATTTGCTTATGATGATTATATATTTGCTCCTGTTGACCAATCAATTGTATTGATGAATTATGTATTCAAGAAATTTCAGCTGTGAAATTGTAAAAATTTATAATTCAAGAGAAATCATGTTCTTTTGAGAATTAAGGAGATGAAACAAATAAAAACGTGTTCATTCGAAGGAAATGTATATGATATGATTTTCTATTGGCTTTCTTGGTTTAATGATCTCCTAGAACAATGATTTTCGATGGCCTTATTCTTAGAACAATGTATTTTAGACCCCATACAAACACTATATACGGACGCCATAAAATTACGGTTAGTATTCACAATATCGTATTTTGAATTTCTATAAAATAGATCTTTGCATGCATTATGTAGGAAAAGAAGAAAAATCAAGAAGATATAACAAAAATTCCATAACCTCCCATTGCTTTTTAATTAAGTGAAAGATCCGCAAAAACTTCATTGAAAATATAATGATATTATCTTTAATTGGTAAATAAATATGATCAATAATTTGATATTTGTAGCATGACTCTTGAAAATAAATGTCGAAATCAAGAATTAAAATCAAATTAAATAATACCAAGAATTAAAATCTATAAAAAGATCTTTGCATTCATTATGAAGAAAAGACATCAAGAGGTATGACAAAAAAAGATCTTTGCATGCATTATGAAGAAAAGAAATCAAGAGGTGGGACAAAAATTCCATAACATCCCATTGCTTTTTAATTAAGTGAAAGATCCGCAAAAACTCCATTGAAGTATGGAAAAGAAATCAAGAATTAAAATCAATTTAAATAATACCAAATAGTTGCACAGAAGCGTACCGATGATTGCAAATCGAGAAACGAAGCCACACTAAGTTACGTAGCCATTATTAATTGGATCTCACAGCAGCATATGCTTACTTCTAAGCGCAAAACTCATGGAAGTATTCCTTTCTGTTCGAACACCACGAGGAGGACTTCAAAACAACTTTCTCAATATTTTATTTCGATTTCAATTTCATGTCTAGTATATATATAGAGAGAGACATACATGTTCTAAGAGTTTGATTCTATGTGGAATACTAAATTACTAATATTTACCAAAACAATACTAATTTATTAATAAATATATATACATATATATTAGACGTTCGGTTTTATGTGTAATATATATATATAGTAGAGTTTAGATGGCACCCAGAGTCCTTTTTCAAAACAATGTCGGCTAGGATTAACAGCCAAACTAATCAAAAATTTGGTAAAGATATCAGTGATCTCCTAGTCCTAAAAAAATTGTTCAGTAGTAAAATAAAAATTTCCAAGGACGAATAAAAATAGAAAATAATAAAATAAATAAAGAATATAGCAAAATGTTCAATCTCATAAAATGTATGCAAGTAGTATGCAAAAAACAAAAGGATTTCCTACCGTACAAGGATTTTCTACAATACAACCATGT
This sequence comes from Ochetophila trinervis, assembly GCA_003254975.1. NCBI lineage: Eukaryota > Viridiplantae > Streptophyta > Magnoliopsida > Rosales > Rhamnaceae > Ochetophila > Ochetophila trinervis. The sequence goes on from QANX01003961.1 coordinate 73,904, forward strand.
AAAATAGTTGTAGGTACAACTACTATTTTTAAATGAAATAATGTGGTTCATAAATGAGATAATATTATCTGTAAATGAAATAACATTATCTATAAATGAAGTAACATTACCAAAATTCGTGATAAAGTAACATTGTCCATAAATGAAATAACAAAATTCTTAATGAAGTAATATTAATATGTTACTCAATTTGTGAACAATATTACTTCATTTGTGAATAATACTACATCATTTATAGACAATGTTACTTCATTTATAGATAGTGGTTGTACCTACAACCATTTTACATGGTTATACGGTAGATGATCTTGTCTAAGAGTGTGCAAAAAAAAATCGATCAACCGATAAAATCGACCGATTCAATTAAATCCAACTTATTTAGATCGGTTATTTTAGTGTTATTTGATTTGATTGGTTTTGAAAATTTAAAACCGACCATTGGATCAGTTTAGTTTGGTTGCTAAGGACAAAAACCGATACAACGGATCTAAACCAAACCGATTACCTTTTAATTTTTAGAAAAATATTTTTTTTTCTTATATGACTTATTTTTATTAGTAGATTCACTATTTTACTGTGAATCTACACACTCAATTATTTTTTAGATAATGTTTAAGACATTATCTCTATTCTCTCTCTCTCTCTCCCCAATCATTTTTTAAATAAGTGTAACTTATTTTTTTTTAATTATTTATGTGTTAGGTTTTGAATTTTTTTTTTTTAAATAAACTTTAAATCCAACAAGTTTTTAGCACAAAAAATAGCTTAAACGTCAAAGATTCAAAGTAAAAATATTCAAAAATTAAAAGTTTAAAAAGTCTAAAAAAAATTAAATAAAAATCCAAGCCAAACCGAATAACTAAACCGATCTAATGTATGGATTTGATTGAAAAAAACAAAATTGATTACTAATTGTATTGAATTGGCTATTTCTAAAATATGTCGATTTTCGAACTAATGAACACTATCCATATATCCCAGGCAGCATAGCTAGAGAATGCCTTGAGTGGTGAGCATAAATCCATTTCATCTTAATTTGCATGCTTTTTATAATGGAGCTTCCAATGAGATAGATTTTTATTTTTGTGTAAACTCGATTTAACATAGTTTCTAAAAAGGTAAAAATAAATTTTAAAGCTTAAAATATTTTTATGAAAATGTAAAAAATTTAATTTTAAAAATATTTTAAATCCAGCGCGCTTTTAATTTTTTTTTTTTTAACTAAAACTAATAAAGAATTACTTTTTCATAAAAGACTTTTGAAGAAAGAAAAAAAAAAATAGAAGCAAAAACTAACCGGTTTTAGTTAATTTCAATTAATTACCATGCAAATTGAAGAAAAAAGAAGAGGAAGAAGAAGCGGTGTCCGTAATTAGCTATCTACCAACAATTGCATTTAATTCTTTATGTGATAAAAGTAATTTATAAAATGGAATGAATTTCAAGATTAATCATTTTGAGATTTATTATGTACGTAATGTTAACAAGCTGCTACTGTATTACAAGTGGGATTGTGTAGCAGCAATATAAAGATCCCATCGACAAAAGAAGTTGGGATTTTTTTTAATGAAAATGACAACAATTATGTTTCTCAATGTGCGTATTTAGTGGATTCCTTGTATTTGTGGTCAATATTTACCGCTAATTCAGCCACTAGCCTAGAGGACTAAAGCTAGCTCTAGCTAAAGAGTTTAATTATTTTTTTGGGTTAAATTTCTAGCTACAAAGTTGCTAAATATCAGGTAGATTTTATACGATAGAACCATATAAAAATGGTTATACTATAATTATTATCTATAAACAAAATAATATTATCTATAAATGAAATAATATTATTTATAAATAAAGTAATATTATTTATAAAATAAAGTAATATTACAAAATTTATAATTAAATAATAGTATTCATAAATAAAGTAATAAAATTCTTAATAAAATAATATTAATATGTTATTTTATTATAAACAATATTATTTCATTTGCAGATAATATTACTTAATTTAAAAACAATATTACTTCAAAATAATTATAATACAACTATTTTTACGTTATATTGTAGGTGGACCCAATATCAGGAGCTTTAAGCATAATTCAATACCAATTAGCTAGCAGACACCCAATTTGTACAATATGTATTTCAATATTCAATTATTCCTTTTCAGCCGAAAACCAGACTTCCGCATTAATGCCTTTTTTTTTTTTTTTTTTTT